>JARBWK010000048.1:0-142500 GCA_030556195.1 Anolis apletophallus
TTTGGAGCTAAAAAGCCATTTTAAACATTAAAAATAAACAAAGAGACATGCCACAGAACAATCAAGCACCCACCCCAAAGTAAAAAGACCGGCCTTTGAGATGCGGTAAGGAAATGACCCCAAAGCGTCCTTCTTCTCCTCCTCCGTCGTTGCTCCTATTTCCACGCCGCCAGCATGCGTGCTGCCTCCAGAGCTCACGAGGAGTTCGAGAGGCAGAATGGGCGCTTCTGCACATCTTGCGGGCCAGCCATGCATCGCGTCATCCAGGCCCGCCCCTTTGGTCTCCTACGACTCTGAGTGGCTGGAGAAGGATGGAGGGAGGAGGAGGAATCCAAAAGAGGGGGCCCATTCTGCCTCTTGGACTCTGGAGCTTTTGGAGGCGGCGTGCAAGCAGGGAGGAGCAATGACGGAGGACTTCTTTGCAGCGTGCAGGGGCATGTGAAGAGGACAAACTGCAAAAAACCTGGTCAGGGGCCTGAAGATCACCAGGATGAGGCCAGAAGATCACCCTGGTGATCCCGATCACCATTCTGAGCACCCCTGATCTATAGCATATTACATCATACACATAAGACATCAAATCATATCACTGGTGTGTCTCGGAAATGTCCTTCCAGCCCTACCGGTTGTTGACCAGTCAGTAAGAGTTCAAGTCCACAGCTAACCCTCCTGGGTGCTGGGACATTTGTAATCCACAGGTAATGGGGGGGTGATAAATCCAAGGGCAGTGGTAGAAGACAGGGCATCCAGGGAAGGTGTCCGAGGGATCAGAGAAGCCGGTCTGAGGAAAAAAGTTCTATTTTCCTCTGTGCTAGTGCCACAAGGTTGCAAACGCCGACGGTAAACAGATGCTTAAATCCAGTTGGCCATTACAAAGGGTCCGTTTCTCCTTAAAGGTTTTTTCAAGGCGAGGCATTAATGGTATTAGTAACCCACTTCTGAAATTAATAATATTCATAATAGGATTATAATCAGAGGGATGTAAGAGAGCACATTTATAGCCATAGCCACTCCTAAGCTGCTACTCACCTTTATGGTCACCCCACCAAGAAGGATATGGGTTGCGCTCATGTCACTACTGAGAAGGGTATGTATATTAGATTGATATTGACTATGAATACGCAATCCACACGGGATTTCGCTGTCAACGCCGGCGTGATCTCGCGTTGGCAGCGAAATCCCGTGTGGATTGCGTATTCTCGCGATACTTGCTCCGAACCCGGAAGTAGGTATTTTTAAAAATTATTATTTATTTTATTTTTCAATTTTTATTTTTTATTAAAAAGCTTAGGGGGCCGTAGGGAAGGGGCTGGGGGGCCGTATACTCACCCCACCCCCCCACTCCCCGGGCCGCCAGTTGGACAGCCCTGAACTATATGTATGACTGTGTTAGAGTGTCATTTTGTGTCATTTTGGTTGGTGGTGTATAAATACATTTGAAAACATATTAACTATATGTATGACTGTGTTAGAGTGTCATTTTGTGTCATTTTGGTTGGTGGTGTGCCCCAGGATTTTGTACATGTAAAAAATGTGCCACGGCTCAAGAAAGGTTGGGAAACACTACACTAAATAATGCCCTGTGGTAATGATAATGTCTGCATTTCTGTGGTGCAATATTTCATCGCCGGTGCTTTGCATTCTTTGCATCATCGCCGGAGGGCAGAATAAATCAAATTTGACAAAAACACGAGCGCCAGGCAAACAAAGAGGGTGAAGCAGAGCCACGCTCGGGTTCTTCCGGAACCTACCTAATGGACACCAGAGATAGTACCTCCTGCTTGTTTGTGTGTCGTTGAGCGCAATCTCTTATTAATAGCCGAGTGCCGAACATCTTGAATGATGTTCTCGCCGTCATGCGCCCCTGACATGTTTACTCAGTAGTAAGTCCCATTAATGTTAATTGGATTGGGCTGCAAGTTCATTTAGCATCGGGTCGCAGCCTTTCCCGTATGCCCGTGCTTGGGAAGAAGGCTTTTCAATGGGGACGGGCTTGGGGAGGCATTGCCGCCTGATGTGTCCAGGTCGAAAAGGGCGGTCTTACATGCCCTTCGGAAGGGGGCCAACTCCGAGATGGCTCGGGCACTGTCCGGGAGGGAGTTCCAGAGCACCGGTGCCGCCACAGAAAAGGTTCTCTGTCTGGTCGTGGATAGATGGCAGGAGCGGATTGGTGGTACTAACAACAGATTCTGTTCATCTGAACACAATGATCTCGGGGAGAATACGGGGTAAGGCGTTGACAGCGAAATCCCGTGTGGATTGCGTATTCTCGTGATACTTGCTCCGAACCCGGAAGTAGGTATTTTTTTTTTAAAAAAATATTATTTATTTTATTTTTCAATTTTTCAAGTACGCAGGCCCTAGGCCGTGTAAAGCCTTAAAGGTCAAAACCAGCACCTTGAAGGCAATTCGGTACTCAATAGGAAGCCAGTGCAGTTGCCGGAGAATAGGTGTAATGTGTTCTCTCACTGGTGATCCCGCCAGCAAGCGAGCAGCGGCATTCTGCACGAGCTTGAGTTTCCGAATTGTCGACAAGGGAAGGCCAACGTAGAGGGCATTACAGTAGTCTAGCCTCGAGATGACTGTCGCTTGGATTACCGTGGCCAGGTCATCCCTGGACAGGTAGGGTGCCAATCGCCTAGCCTGTCGGAGGTGAAAGAATGCCCTGCTGACCACGGAGACCTGAGCCTCCATGGTCAGCGAGGAGTCCAGCTGAACCCCCAAGCTCTTAACCGATGGCGATGGGCTAAGCCGCTCGCCGTCCAGAGTAGGCAACCGGCACCCACCCAGCCCAGGCCGACCGGGCCACAGGATCTCCGTCTTTGACGGGTTCACCTTCAGCCGGCTGGCGCGCAGCCAACCAGTCACGGCTTCGAGGCAAAGATGGAAACAATCGGGTACGGTGTCCGGCCTGCCGTCCATTCTCAGCAGAAGCTGGGTGTCATCAGCGTACTGATAACACTCCAGACCAAAGTCGCGGGCCAGCTGGGCCAGGGGGCGCATATAAACGTTGAATAATAAGGGGGAGAGGATGGCCCCCTGGGGGACCCCACAGTTAAGTGGGGACCTCCCGGAGACCTCCCCGCCCCCCTCCACACGTTGTCCCCTGTCCCGGAGGAAGGAGGCAGTCCCCCCGACTCCAGAGCCGGCTAAACGGTGGGTCAACAGTGCGTGATCTACAGTATCAAACGCTGCTGTCAGATCTAACAAGACAAGCAGGGCTGATCCACCCTGGTCCAATTTCAACCCTTCTTTCTGTTCCTTTTTTTCTTTCCTTTCTTTCCCCTCATACCTTTCCACCTTTCCTTTCCCTTCCTTCCTTCCCTCCTTTTTCTTCCTTCCTCCTCCTTCCTTCTTCATTCCTTTCCTTCCCCCAGGCCCGGATTAACCCCTTTTGGCACCCTAGGCCAGTGTTTCCCAACCTTTTTTGAGCCGCGGCACACTTTTTACATTTGCAAAATCCTGGGGCACACCACCAACCAAAATGACACAAAATGACACTCTCACACAGTCATACATATAGTTAATATGTTTTTGAATGTATTTATACACTCACTTAGTGTGAAACCTGGGTCTGTGACCCCAAATTGCCACTGTCACTTGACGCGCAGCTGCAGCACCAACTCTAACTTTGTTTACTTAGCTGCGTCTGAGCGAATCCAAGATGGCGCGACCATAGCACTCTCACGTCACTTCTTAGGTGACGCGAGAGTGCTATGGTTCCATTTCTTAAAGGGACAGATGCGCCTTATAGCTTATATATGAATGAAGTTCGAAAATAATTTCCCATGGCACACCTGATGATCTCTCACGGCACACTAGTTGAAAATCACTGCTCTAACACAGTAATACATATAGTTAATATGTTTTTCAATGTATTTATACACTCAGTGTGAAACCTGGGCCTGTTTCGATGAACACAACATAGATATCCTGGCAGGAATGGCAGAAACACACACAAAATGACACAATAACACAGTAATACATATAGATAATATGTTTTTCAATGTATTTATACACTCCGTGTGAAACCTGGGCATGTTTCGATGAACGCAACATAGATATCCTGGCAGGAATGGCAGAAACACACACAAAATGACACAATAACACAGTAATACATATAGATAATATGTTTTTCAATGTATTTATACACTCAGTGTGAAACCTGGGCATGTTTCGATGAACTCAACATAGATATCCTGGCAGGAATGGCACAAAGACACAAACTTCCCACACAGAACTCCCATCACCAAGAGAAAATACTATAAGAGTTTGGTGGGCTTTGACCTTGAGTTTTGGAGTTGTAGTTCACCTATATCAAGAGAGCACTGTGGACTCAAACAATGTTGGATCAGGACCAAACTTGGCATGGATACTCAATATGCCCAAATGTGAACACAGATGGAGTTTGGGGAAAATAGACCTTGACATTTGGGAGTTACAGTTTCTGGGATTTATAGTTAACACACAATCAAAGAGCATCCTGAACTCTTGCAACAATGGAATTGAACCAAACTTGGAATATTGAACTCTCATTACCAACAGAAAGTACTGAAAGGGTTTGCTTGGGAATTGACCTTGAGTTTGGAAATTGTAGTTCACCTACACCCAGAGAGCACTGTGGACTCAAACAATTTTATGTTATGTTGTTGTTTGTTTTCTATCCAGAATCACAATGTTGGGAGGAGGCTCACCACTTTAAGGTCCCTAAAACAGGCATGGGAAAACTTCGGCCATCTGGGTGCTTTGGACTCCAACTCCCACCATTCCTCACAGCCTGAGGCCCTTTCCTGCTTAAGTGGCTGAGGGAGAAAAAGGAACAGGGCCTGAGGCTGCTAGGAATGGTGGGAGTTGGAGTCCAAAACACCTGGAAGGTCCAAGTGTGCCCATGCCAGCTTTCAACAGAGACCTCTTCCTCCCCTCCCTCGCGCCCCTTTCTCCCCCTCCTGCCGAACACTTACTTTTTCTTCTACACTGCCGCTTCTGCTGCCATTTTGATCCGAGGGGGCAGCGCGAGCGTGTTCAGGAGGGGAGGGGGGGAAGACGTTGCCCATGCGGGTGCTACTGCGCAGACTCGCCCCAGAGCAAAGCGAGCAGAGCGAGGCTGGGAAGAAGGGAGCCCGAGTTGAGAAGAAAAAGTGTTTGGCAGGGGGGGGGAAGAAAGGGTATTGGAGGTTCCCATTTCCCACGGTACACCTGATGATTGCTCATGGCACACTAGTGTGCAACGGCACATTGGTTGGGAAACACTGCCCTATGCAATCTACCAGTAGATCGCGATCTACCTAATGAGCACCCCTGGACTACTGCAACGCTCTCTATGTGGGGTTGCCTCTGAAGACTGCTCGGAAACTGCAATTAGTCCAACATTCGGCAGCCAGGCTACTAACAGGAGCGGGTCACAGGGAGCATACAATCCCCTTGCTGCGCCAGTTCCACTGACTGCCAATTAGCTTCCGGGCACAACTCGCCGGCCGACCTGGACATTTCGGCCATCCTGGCCCTCCCCCGGAACCCGCGCGCCCGCCGACGCCGTGCCGCGAGAAGCTGGGGGAGCCAGTTGGTGCTGGAGCGGCCCAGCATGGCGGCCGACCTTGAGGACGCCCATCTGTGCCATGTGCCTGGACCCAAAGATGGAGCAGGACCCGGAAGTGTTCGTCTGCCGGTAGTCCCGCCCTTGGAGGACCTCGCCCTTGATGACAACCATGCGCCCGGCCGGAAGAGGAACGGACCCGGAAGTTGCCTCCCACCAGAAGCTCCGCCTCTGGAGGACTTGGCCCCTGTCGTAGACCCACCCCGGAAACAACAGACCCGGCGGAAGAGGAGACGACGACGCAGGAGGCGAATGAGCAGCACCTGCAGCTGAGACAGCCCCCCCTGGTGAAGGCCGAGTCCTTAGATCTAGGCCTCCCACCGCTTCGCCAACGAAGGGGCAACCCTCGTCGGAGGCAGGAAGACCCCTGAAGTCTCATCGACCCAGGTCTCTGCGGACCTCCCTTCAGGAGGGGACTCTTGGACCCCCCGAGATCAGGAGGGAGAGATCCGCGAGGACCGGTTCTGTGGCATCCAGGAGGTTCCCTACCAGGACCTTCTGGAATGCCAATTTTAGACGCAGGGTTCCCCTTCCGTCGAACCCCCAAATTAGGAGACCTGACACCCGGGTGACTGGGAGATCGGACCCACAGGCTTGTGGTGACCGTCTCCCAACGGACCTAGGAACTATTAGGACATTGCTGGACTTGTGGGGCCCTCCTAGGCTCCCCTCGTTCGATGGTCGAGCCACTGCTGGCTAGACCTTGGGCAGCTCATGGACCCTGTGGTCCTGAGCCTGGCCCCCCCTTTCTTAGTTGTAGGACCCTCCTTTTGTGTTGTATTGTTTTGTCTGTGCACTGCTGTATTTTATGTTTAGACTGTGAACCGCTCTGAGCCTTTGGATAGAGCGGTATAGGAAGTCGAACTATAATAATAATAATAATAATAATAATAATAACTCAAAGTGCTGGTTTTAACCTACAAAACCCTATACGGTTCCGGCCCAGTTTACCTGTCCGAACGGATTTCCCTACGAACCATCAAGGACATTAAGATCCTCCAGAGAGGCCCTGCTCTCGATCCCGCCATCTTCACAAGCGCGCCTGGTGGGGACAAGGGACAGGGCCTTCTCTGTGGTGGCCCCTTGGCTGTGGAACTCCCTCCCAAGCGATGTTAGATCCTCCCCCTCCCTGTTGTCCTTCAGGAGGCGGGTGAAGGCGTGTGTGTGGAACGAGGCCTATTTCCCAGAAAAAGCGGAGATTGATTTCAATCGGAAATGGGTGACCACTTTTATAGACCGAGCTGACGGTGGTTTTATTAACAAATAGAGTAAATAAACAAAATAAATAAAACAAAGGCTTGTGAGGAGGGAGCAGGCCGCAGTGCTGGAGGTGGCCGCGGCCTTCTCTGTGCAGGCCCCCCATTTGGAGGAAGGGAAAGGAGAGGGGTTCTTCCGGGAATTCTGTGTGCCAAGTTTGGTTCAATTCCATTGTTGCAAGACTTCAGAATGCTCTTTGATTGCGGGTGAACTATAACTCCCAGCAACTACAATTCCCAAATGACAAAATCAATTTTTTGACTGATGGTCCCTCCTTGGGTTAGTATTAGTATGTTTTGTGGCCTTCCTCCAGAACCGGACACAGCGAGTGAGGAGGGGCGAGGTTGTCTCCGGGGGCGCCCCGCTTCATTGCGGGGGTCCTCCAGGGGGCAATCCCCTCCCCTCTGTTATTTAACATCTATATGCGACCACTTGCCCAGCTGGTGCGTAGCTTTGGGCTTGGGTGTCACCAGTACGCTGATGACACCCAGCTTACCCTGAGGATGGAGGGCAGGCCCGAATCCGTACCCGATAATTTCCATCGTTGCCTTGAGGCCGTTACTGGATGGCTGCGAGCCAGTAGGTTGAAGGTGAATCCGGCTAAGACGGAGATCCTGTGGCTCGGCCGCCCGAACTGTAGGGATGTCCAGCTTCCGACCCTGGACGGCGTGACTCTATGTCCGTCATCTTCCGTCAAGAGCCTAGGTGTGATCTTGGACTCCCTGCTGTCGATGGAGGCTCAGGTCTCCAGCGTCAGCAGGGTGGCATTTTCCCATCTCCGACAGGCGAGGAAGCTGGCCCCCTATTTGTCTCGGTGCAACCTGGCCACAGTGGTCCAAGCCACGGTCATCTCAAGGCTTGACTACTGTAACGCTCTGTACATTGGCCTTCCTTTGTCTGTGATCCGGAAGCTTCAGCTGGTGCAGAACGCAGCAGCTCGACTCCTGACAGGGGTCTCGGTTGGTTGTCACATCTCGCCAATCCTGCGCGAACTGCACTGGCTCCCGATAGTATGGCGGATCACCTTCAAAGTGTTAGTTTTGACTTTTAAGGCCTTACATGGTCTGGGGCTAGTGTACCTGCGGGACCGTCTCATCCCATACCGCCCCACTAGACTGCTGCGTTCTGAAGAGCAAAACCTCCTGGTCACTCCCAGTTTCGAGACCTACCGGTTGACTTGTCGGCGGGCGTTCTCGATCGTAGCTCCGACCCTTTGGAACTCACTGCCCGTCGACGTTTATTTATTTATTTATTTATTATTCGGGTTTCTATGCCGTCGACTCCCTGAGGCTCGCGGCGGCTCACAGGAGCCGAAGGTACAACTACACACAAGCAATGCGATAAAACCTCTAAGACAATTAAACAGTTAAAACAGCAAAATACAAAACCCCAGGTACAGTTCAGAAATTAGACAGCGTGACACCCCAGGACAGCGGCTAAAGCGGAACATGGGCAGGACCTACTCACCGAAGGCCTGCTTAAACAAATAAGTTTTGCAGGCGCGTCTAAACGGGAGCAGGTCCTTTATAGCTCCAGCGTCCAGCCGGGAGGGCGTTCACAGCGTAGGAGCTATAACGGAGAACGCCTCCGCGAGTAGATGTCAGTTTAGCCGATTTCGCCTGGTATCTCTAACAAATTAGCATCCTCGGAGCGTAGTGATCTCGGGGGACAGTGTGGGGTGAGTCGGTCCCTCAAGTACGCTGGCCCCAGGCCATGCACGGCCTTAAAGGTAAGAACCAACACCTTGAAGGAGATCCGGTGCTCGATTGGGAGCCAGTGCAGATCCTGCAAAACAGGTGTGATGTGGCGGCCTGCTGGGGTTCCAGACAGGAGCCGGGCGGCAGTGTTCTGCACCAGCTTGAGCTTCCGGGTCGCCGACAAAGGAAGGCCAACGTAAAGCGCGTTACAGTAGTCCAGCCTTGAGATGACCGTAGCTTGGATCACCGTGGCCAGGTCATTCCGGGGGAGAGATAGGGGGCCAGCCTCCGAGCCTGTCGCAGATGAAAAGCAACCTTGCTGACCGCGGAGACCTGGGCCTCCATGGTCAGCTGGGAGTCCAGATGGACCCCAGGCTCTTAACGGAAGGCGATGGGCATAGCGCCACACCGTCCAGGGTCGGAAGCTGGACATCTACACCACCCGAGCGGCCCGACCACAAGATCTCCGTCTTCGCCGGATTCACCCTCAACCTACTGGCACGCAGCCATCCAGTAACGGCCTCGAGGCAGTGTTGGAAATTATCGGGGATGGATCCCGGCCTGCCCTCTATCCTCAGAATGAGCTGGGTGTCGTCAGCGTACAGGTGGCACTCCAGCCCATAACTCCGCACCAGCTGTGCAAGCGGCTGCATGTAGATGTTGAATAACAGAGGGGAGAGAATGGCCCCTTGCGGAACTCCACAAACTAATGAGGAGCCCTCGGAGACCACCTCGCCCCTCCTGCGCCACCCAGGACCTCCTCCCTTTCAGGAAGGCTTGTAAGACCTTGTTGTTCCGGCAGACCTACGGATCCGGATAACCTGTTGTGTTCCTAGCCACGTGGTGTTCCTAGCTGTCTTGTAATATTGTCTGCTGCTGTTGTGCCTAGCGCGCAACTTACTGTCTCTTATATGCTGTTTTAATTGTGTTTTTAACTTGTTATGCTTGCATTGTGTTGTTTTATTGTGTACTAGCTTGGGGACCCGGCGGTGCCCGGGTTATTTGAGGAAGGCATTGTGTGCCATAGTTTGTCATTGGTGTGGGCCACAGTGCTCTAAGGAAGTGAATTAAAGTACTGCAAGTCCCATCATCCATGGTCCATCATTCCTCAAACTGCACCAGGATGTAGGGTGCATCTTGGGGGGTCTGTGTGCCAAGTTTGGTCTTGTTGTGTCATTGTTGGGGGCCTAGTCAGGAAAATCAAGTTGAGGGAGCCTAACAATATCCCATGAGATGAGGCCTAGTCAGGAAAGTCAAGTTAAGGAAGCCTTGTTGTCAATTTTGGGCCTGGTCTGTGATTTATAGGGGCTGCAGTGTTGTTTGGGAAGTGAATGAGGTGAAGGTACTGCAAATCCCATCATTCGTGGCCCATCCTGCCCTAAACCACACCAGGTTGTGAAGTGGGCCATTGGTCCCTTGTTTGCCATGTTTGGTCCTGATCCGTCATTGCTGTGGGCCGCAGTGGCTGACTGCCTGAGGCCTTTTGCTTTCCCTCTGAGTCACCTTAGAAGTGTATTGGGTGAAGGTACTGAACATCCCATTTCCAACAGAAAAACTGTCAACTGGTTAACTTCAACTCCAGCCATTTATGCCTTTCCTCTCTGTGCTGTGTTGGAATGTTGGGAGGCTGGCCAGTCACAGCCATTTATGCAAATAATCCCACAGTTGCAGCCAATCGAAGCGCTGGCACATATTCGCTCGGTCGCACCACCCACCCACCGCCCGCAAACACTGACTTTTATTATATACATAGACATAGATATGGCGAAAGAGAGCAGAATAGCACAGGCAGAAAAGCAAACATCACAGAGAAGCATGTCTGTGCAGGAGGGTGAACATTAGGAAGAACTTCCTGACTGAGAGAGCTGTTCAGCAGTGGAACTCTCTGCCTCAGGGTGTGCAAAGGATGGCGGTGTAGTTGTTTCTGTTGTGGCTTTATATTGTTGCTAATGTTTAAACTGTATCCTGATATTATAGGCTGAGAAAGGCGGTATGCAAATATAGTAAAAAAATAGAATAAACAAAATAACTTCAAGGCAGGCTTCTGAGGAGGGAGCAGGCCGCAGTGGTCGGTTGAGGTGGCTGAGGCCTTTCCTGAGGAGTAGGCCCAAACAAGGCCCCCATTGGGAGGAAGAGAAAGGAAGGGCTCCTCAGGGGCCTGGGAGGGGGTTCCTTCGGGCCCCTCAGCCTGTCTCCTCCTCGAGGGAGGGAGGGAGGGGGAAACTCCGGCCAGGAAGTTTACTTCTCGCCCAGATTACCTGTCCGAACGCATCTCCCCTTACGAACCATTGAAAACGGCTGGCGGGGAGAGACACGGCCTCCTCGGTTGGTGGCCCCTCGGCTGTGGAACGCCCTCACTCTTAACGTTTCGGAGACCAAATTGTTTGAGCATGCGTTTACAAATGCAGAGTAAGCGAAGTAGGAAATGGAACGACTCACTGGACCAGGCCTGGCCCAACTTGGGCCCTCCCTCCCTCCGGGTGTTTTGGACGCCAACTCCCACAATTCCTAGCAGCCTCGGGCCTCTTCCTTTTCTCCCTCAGCTGCTTAATCCCATGAGATGAGGTCTAGTCAGGAAAATCAAGTTAAGGAAGCCTTGTTGTCAATTTTGGCCTGGTCTGTGATTTATAGGGGCTGCAGTGTTGTTTGGGAAGTGAATGAGGTGAAGGTACTGCAAACCCCATCATTCGTGGCCCATCCTGCCCTAAACCACACCAGGTTGTGAAGTGGGCCATTGGTCCCTTGTTTGCCATGTTTGGTCCTGATCCGTCATTGCTGTGGGCCGCAGTGGCTGACTGCCTGAGGCCTTTTGCTTTCCCTCTGAGTCACCTTGGAAGTGTTTTGGGTGAAGGTACTGAACAGAACAGAAAAAACTGTCAACTGGCTAACTTCAACTCCAGCCATGTATGCCTGCCTCAGGCCCTTCCCTTTCCTCTCTGTGCTGTGTTGGAATGTTGGGAGGCTGGCCAATCACAGCCATTTATGCAAATAAGCCCAGCTGAGGGGGGAAAGGAAGGGGCCCGAGGCTGTTAGGAATTGTGGGAGTTGGACTCCAAAACACCCAGAGGGAGGGAGGGCCCAAGTTGGCCCAGGCCTGCACGAGACGATGGAGTGCGTGAGGGCATTCCAAAGCCAAGGGGCCACTACCGAGAAGGCTCTGTCTGTTGTCCGTGCCAGCCCTATCTTAACTGGGAGACGCTAAGGATGCCGGGGGGTCTTGTTTCTGTTGTGGTTTTATATTGTTGCTAATGTTTAAACTGTGTTGTGGTATGCAAATATAGTAAATAAAGAAAACAACTACAAGGAAGGCTTGTGAGGAGGGAGCAGGCCGCGGTCCTCGCTTGAGGCGGCATGCAAATAGAGTAAATAAACAGAATAAACATAATAACTCCAAGGCAGGCTTCTGAGGAGGGAGCAGGCCGCAGTGGTCGGGTTGAGGTGGCTGAGGCCTTCCCTGAGGAGTAGGCCCAAACAAGGCCCCCATTTTGGGGAGGGAATGGAAGTAGTAATCTGGCTGCCGCCCGTTGGACTAGTTGTAACTTCCGAACAGTCTTCAAAGGCAGCCCCACGTAGAGCGCGTTGCAGTAATCTATTCGGGATGTGACCAGAGCGTGGACGACCGTAGCCAGATCAGACTTCCCAAGGTATGGGCGCAGCTGGCGCACAAGTCTTAACTGTGCGAAAGCTCCCCCTAAAAGGAAGGCTTGTCCTCGCTTGAGGCAGCATGCAAATAGAGTAAATAAATAGAATAAACATAGTAACTCCAAGGCAGGCTTCTGAGGAGGGAGCAGGCCGCAGTGGTCGGTTGAGGTGGCTGAGGCCTTCCCTGAGGAGTAGGCCCAAACAAGGCCCCCATTTTGGGGGAAGGGAATGGAAGGGCTCCTCAGGGGCCTGGGAGGGGGGTTCCTCGGGGCCCCTCGAGGGAGGGAGGCAGGGAGGAAGGCAAAGATCCGGCCTCCTCCTCCTCCATCTTCTGAGGTAAAAAAAACCACATTCCCTCCGCCTTGCCCCCATTTTCTCTCAGAGGAGAGCGGGCCGTTCCATTCCGCGCTCGAGGGGGGGACCGCTTGGACGGGACCTCCCCATTATCTCCCCCAGGAGGGGCCTTTCCCCTCAGAGCGTCCTCGTGTGAGGATAAGAAGGGGTTTGGTGAGAATCTGGACCGAGGTGGGGGGGCTGGTTCCGTTCAGGGCCCCCCCACCGGGGTCCGCGTGCGGCGCCTCCCCCTATTTGCGGGAATGGTACGGCCCGAGGGGTTAGCGGAAGCGCGGCGGCGGCGGCGGGGCTGCCATGTTTGAGTCGCCTCCTCCCGCTTCGCCTCCTCCTCCGCCGCTTGTGCTTTGTTGTCGGCTCCATGTATAGCTGAAGGCCCCGGGGGAAGGAAGGAAGAAGGAAGGGAAGAAGAGAGGAAGGAAGACGAGAGAGGAAGCCCGGCGCCTCCACGCCAAGGAGAGAAGCAGAGAGAGGAAGGGGAAAGGAGAGGGGGAAAAAAACTAGGCCGCAGGGCCTGAGGAGAAACCGCACCGAGGAGGCGGCGGCGGCGGCGGCCCAGGGACCTCTCCCTCTCCTTCTTCCCCCTCGAGAGGAGAAAGCAAGAGGCACTATTTCCTCCCCGGCCTTTCCCTCCTTTCTGGCCTCCCCCCTCCTCTCCGCCATGGAGGCCAACTGGACCGCCTTCCTCTTCCAGGTGAGGGGGGCCTCCCAGCCATTGTGGCCAGGCTTCAGAATGCTCTTTGGTGGCGGGGGGGGTGGGGTGGAGGATGGCTCTTTCTGTCAAAACGGGGGCCCCTTCTGCCCCCCCTTTTACTAAGGGGGGGGGGGAGGAGATGGGGAAAGTCTCTCTTCCCAGGCCTTCCTTCTCTCCCCCCCCCCCACCCCATGGCTTCTTGTCTCTGGAGCGCGCCCTTTCTTCCCCCCCCCCAGCCTCATCCCTCTAACCTCCCCCCAAAATGGTTATTTTCCTCTTCATCCCCAAGATGACTTCTATTATTCCCTTTGGGGGGGTTACTTCTTCTTTCTCTCTGAAGTAGCTTCATCATCTCCCCCCCCCCAATATATACTAACTTATTATCCCCCCCCCTCTTATTTTCCTCTTCATCCCCAATAGGCACTGACTTATTATTCTTTGTTATTTCTTCTTTCTCTCTGGAATAGCTTCATCATCATCACACCCCCAATATATACTAACTTATTATCTCCCCCCCCCAACACCCCCTCTCTTATTTTCCTCTTCATCCCCAATAGGCACTGACTTATATTATTCCCTTTTGGGGGGGGGGGGTTACTTCTTCTTTCTCTCTGAAATAGCTTCATCATCACCCCCCCCAATATATACTAACTTATTATCTCCCCCCCCCCAACCCCCTCTTATTTTCCTCTTCATCCCCAATAGGCACTGACTTATATTATTCCCTTTTGGGGGTTTTTTCTTTCTCTCTGAAATAGCTTCATCATCATCCCCCCAATATATACTAACTTATTATCCCCCCCCCTCTTATTTTCCTCTTCATCCCCAATAGGCACTGACTTATATTATTCCCTTTGGGGGTTACTTCTTTTTCTCTCTTGTAATAGCTTCATCATTTTCCTCTTCATCCCCCAATATATACTAACTTATTATCTCCCCCCCCAACACCCCCTCTCTTATTTTCCTCTTCATCCCCAATAGGCACTGACTTATATTATTCCCTTTTGGGGTTATTTTTTCTTTCTCTCTGAATACCTTCATCATCATTTCCCCCCCAATATATACTAACTTATTATCTCCCCAACAACCCCCTCTTATTTTCCTCTTCATCCCCAATAGGCACTAACTTATATTATTTTTTTTGTTACTTCTTTCTTTCTGTCTGAAATAGCTTCATCATCACACCCCCCCCATATATATATACTAACTTATCTTTTTTCTCCCCCACCCCACAAATCTCTTGTTTTCCTCTTCATCCCTAATAGGCACTAACTTATATTATTCCTCTTTTTGTTACTTCTTTCTTTCTCTCTGAAATAGCTTCATCATTATCACCCCTCCCCCCCAGTATATACTAACTTATTATCTTTTTTCTCCCCCCCCCCCAAACCTCTTATTTTCCTCTTCATCCCTAATAGGCACTAGTTTATATTCATCATGATCCCTAACCCAAATCTCTTCATCCCCAAAAGGCACTAACTTATATTATTCCTCTTTTTTTGGTTACATCTTCCTTCTCTCTTAAATAGCTTCATCACCATCTCCCCCCCAACATATACTACCTTCCATCCTCATGATCCCCCCACAAAACCTTTTGTTTTCCTTTTCATCCCCAATAGACACAAACTTATATTATTCTTTTTTTTGTTACTTCTTTCTCTGAAGTAGCTTCACCATCATCTCCCCCAATATATACTGACTTATCTTTTTCTCCTCCCCCCCAACAAAACCCCTTATTTTCCTCTTCATAGGCACTAACTTATTCTTTTTTGTTACTTCTTTCTCTCTCTCTGGAATAGCTTCATCATCATCCCCCCCAAATATATACTAACTTATTATCCTCTTTTTCCTCCACATCCTCATCATGATCTCTTCCCCCCACAAACCCCCTACAAAATCTCTTCTTTTTCTTTTCATCCCCAATAGACACAAACTTATATTATTCTTTTTTGGTTACTTCTTTCTTTCTCTCTGAAATAACTTCATCATCAACCCCTCCCCCAATATATACTAACTTATTATCTTTTTTCCCCTCCCCCCTACAAAATTTCTTGTTTTCCTCTTCATCCCCAATAGACAATAACTTATATTCTTCCTTTTTTTAGTTATGTCTTCTTTCTCTCTGGAATAGCTTCATCATCATTCCCCCAATATATACTAACTTATTATCCTTTTTTATCCCCATCCTCATCATGATCCCTCTTCCCCCCCCAATCTCTTATTTTCCTCTTTATCCCTAATAGGCACCAGTTTATATTCATCATGATCCCTCTCCCCCCTCAAAGTCTCTTGTTTTCCTTTTCATTCCCAATAGACACAAACTTATATTATTCTTTTTTGTTACTTCTTTCTCTCTGAAATAGCTTCACCATCATCTCCCCCCCCCCCCAATATATACTAACTTATCCCCCTTTTTATCCTCATCCTCATAACCCCCCCCACAAAATCTCATATTTTCCTCTTCATCCCCTCTTCATTCACAAACTTATATTATTCCTTAAAAAAAACTTCTTTCTCTCTGGAATAACTTCATCATTGTCCCCTCCTCCCAATATATACTAACTCGGGGCTGTCCAACTGGCGGCCCGGGGGCCGGATCCGGCCCCCCAGCCTGTTTGGCACGGCCCCAGCTATGCCCCCAGCCGCCATTTTTAATTTCTAATTTTTTTTTAATCTAATTTTTTTTAAATCTAATTTTTAAAAAATGGCGTCGGGGGGGGAGGCGGGGCAGGGAGGAGGAAGAGAGCTAGCTCCTCCTCCTGCACCGCCCCCTCCGTCCCTCTCTCTGCGCCGAACAGGAGGGTAGGCGGCGCCAGGGGCAGCGTCACGCCAGGCCTGACGCGCTGCCCCTGGCGCCGCCACTCCTCACCGGCGGCTCCCCCCTCCTAGGAAGGGCGGAGCCGCGAAAAGGAGGAAGGCGCCGCCAGCGCGTCACAGGCCTGGCGTGACGCGCTGCCCCTGGCGCCGCCTACTCCTTTTTCGGCGGCTCCCCTCCTAGGAAGGGTGGGGAGCCGCCGAAAAGGAGGAGTAGGCGGAGCCAAGGGCAGCGCGTCACGCCAGGCCTGTGACGCGTTGGCCTTGGCGCCGCCTTCTGCTCTCCCTCCTCCTCCTCTTTCCCGGGTGCTGTGTCTTTCCCTGGCGCCGCGGCGCTCGGGACAGCCGTGGTGCCGGGAAAGGAGGAGGGAGGAGGGAGAAACGCTGTGGAGAAGGAAGAGAGGTGCAGAGAGGGGCTCCCCTTTGCACCTCTCTTCCTTCTCCACAGCGTCAAACTGGGCAAAAGGCATGGCGAAATCGCCGTGCCTCTTGCCCAGTTTGACGCTGTAGAAGGGAGGGAGGAGCAAAGGGGAACCCCTCTTTGCTCCGCCCTCCCTCCTACAGCGTCACTCCGGGGATCGGCCCTGCTCCCTGCGATTGGCCCCGCCCCCGCGATTGGCCCCGCCCCCTCCGGCCCGCCAGGTGGTCAGCCACCAGACGTCCGGCCCTTGGGCCTATAGAAGTTGGACAGCACTGTACTAACTTATTATCATTGCCCCCCCAATATATACTAACTTATTATCATTGCCCCCCAATATATACTAACATTATCCTCTTTTTTTATAAATAATAAAATTAGTTAGTTAGTTACTATCCTCTGCTTTTTATCTCCATCCTCATGACCCCCCCAACACACACACAAAATCTCTTGTTTTCCTCTTCATCCCCAATAGACACAAACTTATATTATTCCTTTTTTTAAATTACTTCTTCTTTCTCTCTGGAATAGCTTCATCATTGCCCTGGAATAATATATACTAACTTTGGGCCCCCTCATGACCCCCAACCTCTTGTTTTCCTCTTCATCCCCAATAGGCACTAATATTATTCTTTTTTGTTACTACTTCTTTCTCTCTGAAATAGCTTCATCATTGCCCCCCCAATATATACTAACTTTGGGCCCCCCTCATGACCCCCAACCTCTTGTTTTCCTCTTCATCCCCAATAGACACAAACTTTTTTTATATTATTCCTTTTTTTAATTACTTCTTCTTTCTCTCTGGAATAGCTTCATCATTGCCCCCCCCCAATATATACTAACTTTGGGGCCCCCCTCATGACCCCCCCAACCTCTTGTTTTCCTCTTCATCCCCAATAGGCACGAACTTATATTATTCTTTTTTGTTACTACTACTTTCTCTCTGAAATAGCTTCATCATCATCCCCCAAATATATACTAACTTTTTTTTTCTTCTCCCCCCATCTTCATCATGATCCCTTCCCCCAATCTCTTTCCTCTTCATCCCCAATAGACACTCGCTTATATTATTCTTTTTTGTTACTTCTTTCTTCTCCCTGAAGTAGCTTCTTCGTCATCTCCTCCCCTCCGATATATACTAACTTATATCCACTCCCAATATCCACTTACTTTCTAATTCTTTTCGGTTACCTTCCCCCTTTCCCAGAAATTGTTCCATCATTATCTTTCTCATCCCCCCAAATATATACTAATTTATTTACCTTTTTTTGTTACCTCTTCTCTCCCCACCTCCCAATATTTATTTATTATTCGGGTTTCTATGCCGCCGACTCCCTGAGTAAGTAATATCCACTTACTTTCCAATTATTTTTGGTTACCTTCTCCTTTTCCCCAACATTGTTTCATCAATATCTTTCTCCCCACAACTTACTTATTTTCCTTCTTTTTTAAATCGTCTCTTCCTCTCCCCCCTTCAATATATCGTTTATTTTCTCCCATAGCTTCATCACTTCTTTCCCCCATACCTTCATCACTATCCTTCTCCCCTTTCCCCAATATACACTAACTTACATTCTTTTTTTGTTTTCTCCCCCTCCCAGCTTACATGAATTTATCTCCCATAGCTTCAACGTGATCCTTCTCCCCTTCCCCCAGATTATTTTTCTTCTCTCCCAATCATCATTATTCACACACCCCCACACACAAAAATGGCTTTTTCTTTCTGCCCCATCTTACACTAACTTAACCCCCATAGCTTCATCACTATCCTTCTCCCCTTCCTCTCATTATACACTAATTTATATTCTTTTTTTGTTCTGCCCCCCCTCCCAGCTTCCACTAACTTACCCCTTCTCCTTTTCCCCAATATCTCTAATTTATATTCTTTTTTGTTCTCCCCCATCATTGTCGTTATTCACCCCCAAAATGGCTCCATCAGTTATCTTTCTCCCCCCTCTCTGCTTACTCTAACTTACCCCCCCCCATAGCTTCATCATTATCTTTCTCCCCTATGCTCTTTACAAAAAAAAAGGTTATTTATTATTTATTTATTTCCAGCATTTCTACCCTCCCCCCCGGGGGGGGGACACACGACGACGACTCAGAGAGGCCTATCTTTCTATCTCTTCCCCAAAACAGCATTATTATCCCTCCTGCCCCCCCCAAGCATACACTAACTTATTTTGTTCCTTCCTTTTTTACCATCTCTTCTTCTCCCCCTCTCATCTTCCCATCCCGCCCTTTTGAAACTTGGGGGGGGGGGAATAATCGGCTTTCCTAGGGTAGTTTTTTTGGTGTTGTTTTCGCCTATTTATTTATTTATTTGAAAAACGTTTTCCAGGATGTGTGTTTAATGGCTTATGTGCCCCCCCCCTCTTTTTTTTGTTGTTGCTGCGCTTGACTCATCTCTTTGTTTTTCCTCTCTTCCCTCGTTCTTGTTTTTCCTCCTCTTCCCTCGTTCTTTCTCTCCTCCGGCCCCAAGTTCTGCCCAGCCTGCAAAGTTTAAAGGAAAACCCTGCCCGTTCCTTCTTTTCAAAATGTCCCCTAGGTCTTTAGGACTGGAAGGAGCTCCGTCCGCCCCTCATTGAGACTGCTTTTGAAAAAAAAAATATCTTGGCCTTCCTATTTGTTTTGTTTCTGTCTGATTCTTGCAATTCTTCACAGTTTTTTTAAGAATGGTTTTACTAATTTGCTAGACACCCCCCCTTTTTAAAAAAAAATATCCTTTTTGCATTTTTTTCTCGTTTCTACACGATTTTCTACTGTTTTCAATCTTCATCCCACGTTTCGGGTGTTTAATCAATTCCCAGAATATTCTGTCTATGCCCCTTTCTTCCCCACCCCAACCTTTTGCAACCCCTTGTTTCAGCGAGAATTCAGAATGCTTCACTTCACTCATTTGGGCCTCTTCTTCTCCATCTTGTGTGCTTCTCTCTCTATCTCTCCCTGCTGTTCGTTTGCCGCTGTATTTCCCTTTTCTTCATTGTCTCTTTGGGATTTCTGCCCACCCCATCTGTGTGCCCCTTCCCTCCTTCCCCAATGCACTCTTTCCTCCATCTCTGGTATCATTTTGTCGGAGTGTATTCGTGCTTGAATGCATTCTCAGATTTTTATAATTTTGCTGCCTTCCATTAAAAAGTGCCTCTTCTCCTCCTCCACTTACTTTTTAAGTCTTTTCCCACATCTTATCCTCGATACCCTTCCTTTAGCCTTTCCTTTCCCTTTCTCTTGGGGTATTTTGTAACAGATCAGCACAATTACTCTGGTATTCTTTGATTTGTGGTTGCTGCTTCTGTGTGATGTTGCCACTGATGGTTATTCCTTTTTTGTGGCAGCCTTTTCCTGATTTTTCATTGAGAGTTTTCTTTTTTATTCCCGTACTTGCATATGAGATTCCATTTTGCTCCCTTCTGTTTTCCATTTTTCTGTTACCCTAATCATTTCTGCTTTCATCATTACAGAATTGCTCTCTTTAGTTTCCCTTTGGATTCCCCTACGGGCCCTTCCACACAGCCCCCTATATCCCAGAATATCAAGGCAGAAAATCCCACTTTATCTCAATGTGGACTCAGATAACCCAGTTCAAAGCAGACATTGTGGGATTTTCTGCCTTGATATTCTGAGATATAGGTCTGCGTGGAAGGGCCCTATATTGTAATCCTGTGTTTATTTTATTGTGCTTAGCTGTTATTTAGTTATTTATTTATTTACATTTATATCCCGTCCTTCTCACCCCAAGGGAACTCAGAGTAGCTTACAAGTTATATGTACATACAATGTATTATAAGCATAGCATAATAATAGTATTATATGTTTCTATGTTATACTGTAGCAATATTATATGTAATATAAAATATATCATATTGTATTATTATTCATATTATATTACAATATTATCAATATATATATGCAATATTATATGTAATATAAAATATATTATATTGTATTATTATTCATATTATATTACAATATTATCAATATATAAATATATATATGCACAGTATATTATATTATTAGCATAGTATATATTACTATATGATTTAAGCCGCTCCGAGCCTCTGGGGAGTGGCGGCCTATAAATTTGAAATAATAATAATATATTCTACTATACCACTATACTGCAATGTTAATAGTAATATTACATGTAATATGAAATATATTACTATATTGTATTATTATTAGTATTATATTGTATTACAATATTGTCATCAATATTATATATACATACAATATTATATATATATATATATATACACACACACACAGTATATTTGAAATAATAATAATATATTCTACTATACCACTATACTGCAATGTTAATAGTAATATTACATGTAATATGAAATATATTACTATATTGTATTATTAGTATTATATTGTATTACAATATTGTCATCAATATTATATATACATACAATATTATATATATATATATATACACACACACACACAGTATATTATATTATTAGCATAGCACAAATATATATTACTATATGGTGTAAGCCGCTCCGAGCCTCCGGGGAGTGGCGGCCTATAAATATGAAATAATAATAATAATATATTCTACTAAACCACTATACTGCAATGTTAATAGTAATATTACATGTAATATGAAATATATTACTATATTGTATTATTAGTATTATATTGTATTACAATATTATATATACATACAATATATTATATTATTAGCATAGCAAATATTATTGTCCTGTACTACTATACTGCAATCTTATTAGTAACATTACATGTGATATATAATATACCTTTATATTCTATTATTTATTATTATTTTTTATTATTATTTCAATTTATATACCACCCTTCCCAAAAAGGCCAAAAATACACAATATTAATAATATATTGTATTATATTATAATATTAATTATCAATGTTATATGTATATACAATATATTATTAGCATAGCAAATATTAGTATTATTTATTACTATATTGTCCTAAGCCACTCTACTACAATCTTATTAGTAACATTACATGTGATATATAATATACCATTTTATTTTATTATTAATATATTGTATTACATTATAATATTAATTATCAATATTATATGCAGATACAATATATTATTAGCACAGCATATATTACTACATTTTTATTTTCCCTTAGTTCTCATAATATATTCTCAATTTTCATAGCATCATATCCTATATAGTTTCTTGTTCAGTTTCTTTTTCCTTTCATTTCCAAAGAGCCTCTTCTCCCTATTCCAAAAACCACTTTTTCTACTTCGTATTCTTTTGTTCTGCTCCCATCCATAAAAATGCTATTATCCCCGTAGCTGTTTTATGTTTCCTATTCTGTCACATAAAGGCCTTCTATATTTTCTGCTTGTGTTTGTCACTCTCCCATTGGGGGAAAACTGCATCACCGCATTCTGAAAAATATATCGGTTGTGCTCTGCCTGGAAATTAAATTGGCTTGAACAAGCCTTAAGGACATACAATGTATTAATTTTCAGGATGGGCCTTCTATTGCCATATAGGTCAGGAATCCCCTTACCTGTATAAGGGATGAAGCAGTGATCTACTTTGAGGAGAGAGCATGTTAATAGAGTTATTGTCTGGAACTCGTTGACTTAACAAGAAAGGTAAATCTTGAGGTAAATCAGGAAGCCCATCTGAGGTAGATCGCAGCACAATGGGGCGCTATTGCCCTGCGCACGCGCACTCCGCTCCTTTTGCCGTTGCCTTCCGCCCGTGCGGGGCTTTTTCCGCCAATGAGGCTTTAGTGGGTGGGCCCTGGCACTCTCTCTTGACACGGTGTGGTGACGTGACCGCCCATTGGTTACTCCTAGGGGGGGGGGGGGGCGGAAGCAAGGCGAAGGTGCGCGCAGGGATAGGATGCGAGGCGGAGGGATGGAGGCAGTGTGTGTGTGTGAGAGAAGGCCTCGCTGGAGGAGGATGGTCCCCGCGGTGGGACTGCAGCTGACGACGCGCCCTCGACGCCGGTGAGTGAAGCCTGGAAGGGGGCCCCGCCTCACGCTCCGCCCTGTCTCTCTCGCCTTGGCCCACGGCGGCACTGGACCCTCGCCCAGGCTTCACTCACCGGCGTCATGTGCAGTGATGGTGGCAGTGGGAAGAACCCTTTCGCTTTCGAACAGATTTGCTAATTTAAAGCTGGTTTATGAGACTGTTTACGCAAAATAAAATTTTACACATGGCTGTCGTCAGCTGCAGCCCCACCGCGAGGGCCATTCTCCTCCGGCGAGACCTTCTCTCTTACACTCACTCCCGCAGCCTCGCATCCTATCCCTGCATGCGCCTTCGCCTTGCTCCCCCCACCCCCCAGGAGCAACCAATGGGCGGTCACGTCACCACACTGTGTCAAGAGATGAGCGCCAGGGCCCGCGCACTAAAGCCTCATTGGCCAAAGAAGCCCCGCGCGGACGAAAGGTGGTGTCGGGAGAGAGCATGCGCACGCGTGCAAGGTAGATCTTTGCAACTTGGTTACAACAAGTTGTTGTTTGCAACAGGGGTAGCTCGCACCCCTGAGGTAAATCATGTGCAGTGATGGTGGCAGTGGGAAGAACCCTTTCGCTTTCGAACAGATTTGCTAATTTAAAGCTGGTTTCTGAGAGTGTTTACGCAAAATAAAATTTTACAGATGGCTGTCGTCAGATCAGGATGTGAGAGAATGGTAAACAGCTCAAGCTATTCTCTCCCCACTGTCACTAAAAAACTAAAACTCCTTAAAAGCTATTAAAGATGGTGGGGTATAACGTGGTTAAAATGATGCTACATAGCTTGCAGCTTGAGTCACTCGGAAGCATTAATCTTCTGTCAGGAATGCAGCTTGCAAGACTGTTCCTTCTTAACACCTACAATTCAAAGGAGTGTAGATTCTCTTTCTTTTTTCAGCTTGAAAAGGGTGTTCTCATTGCAGTACTTCTTTTCCTGAAGGTAAAATGATCTTTCCTGCACATTGCAAGCCTGTGTGACATTCATCTGTTCCGTTTTCAAAAATCCAAAGCATGATTCCAGTTTGTAAACATGAAGCGAAGGGATAAATCTGAGACAAATGTACTGCAGTCTTTCTCTTCTCAAGGAAAAAAAAAGAGCCACTCTCTTCCAAGTACAAAGATGAGTCACAGGCTTAGGTGCCCAGTTTCTGGAAGCAGACTCAGAACACGCTCTTGAAAACAAAGTGCATTTGAGCATATGGATGACTAGTAAAAAAGTTTTTGGCTTAGCCAGTCGTTGCCTTGTAGTATACTAGGTATTCAATATTTTGCCAGCAATGTTAGTTATGGAGGCCAGTTGTAGATTTAATCACTTCCTCTATTTTGAGATTTGAACATTATTGATCATAATGTTCAAAACGTAGGGACGATCGGCAAGATCATGGCTGCAGCTAGGCCAACAACGCGCTCCCTCGACCCGTGCCCCTCCTGGCTTGTTAGATCTTGCTGGGAGGGGTTACGTGGACCTCTGTTGAATATAGTAAACAGCTCCCATGAGCAAGGGCTTTTCCAGAGAGTTTAAAAGAGGCAAGGTAAGTCCGCTGCTGAAGAAACCGGGTCTAGATGGCTCAGTTCCCTCCAATTACCGCCCAGTTTTGAACCTACCGTTTCCGGACAAGGTGATTGAGAGGGCAGCAGCGGGACAGCTGCAGTGGTTCTTGGACGATTCAGTCGGATTAGATCCCTCCCAGTCCGGCTTCCGCTTGGGGCACGGGACAGAGACCGTGCTGGTCTCTATCTGGTGCTGAGGTGGTGCTGAGGATGGACGTCCGGCCGGATTCTGTACTCGATTATTTCCATCAGTGCCTTGAAGCCGTGACTGGGTGGCTACGGGCCAGCAGGTTGAAGGTGAAGACGAAGGTCTTGTGTCTGGGCCACCCCGGGGGGGGACGGGGACGGGACCTCTGGTTGCTGGTCACTACGATGCTGGTCTCTATCAAAGACCAGCTGCGCTGCCAGTTGGACCAAGGTGGGTCAGCGCTGCTCGTGTTATTGGACCTCACGGCAGCACTTGACACAGTCAACCATGCATTATTGATCCACCGTTTAGCTGTGACGGGAGTTGGGGGGACCGTCCTTAAATGGGTGGCCTCCTTTCTCCAAGATCGGGGACAATGGGTGGAGAGGGGAGGGATGGTCTCGGAAAGGGTCCCCCTTAATTGTGGGGTCCCCCAAGGGGCTATCCTCTCTCCTCTATTATTTAACATCTACATGTGTCCACTGGCCCAACTGGTGCGTAGTTTTGGTCTGGAGTGTCATCGGTACGCTGATGACACCCAGCTGGTGCTGAGGATGGACGGCCGGCCGGATTCTGTACCCGATTATTTCCATCAGTGCCTTGCAGCCGTGACTGGGTGGCTACGGGCCAGCAGGTTGAAGGTGAAGACGGAGGTCCTGTGGCTGGGTCGCCCCGGGTGGGGGGGGGGGCTCTGGTTGCTGATAACTACGATCCATGGATCAAAATCTATTGGAGGTTCTATTACTTAAGGTTTGTCGCTTATCATCAACGCGGCAGCGCACTTTTTCTGTAGTAGCGCCTACTCTCTGGAACGCCCTCCCGGACAAGACCCGTTCAATAACTGATTTGCAGGCCTTTCAGAAAGTCTGTAAGACCAATCTTTTTCAACAGGTGTTTAATCTCTGATGGCTGTATAGTCCACTCTGGTCTAAATCTGTTTTTATGTTTTTAATTTCACTGTTTCGGTGTTGTTCGTTGTTGTAAACCACCCTGAGCCTCTTCGGAAGGGTGGTATATAAATTGAAATAATAAATAAATAAATGTTAATGAAACAGCATTTCTACTGCCAGGGTTAGGGGCAACTCCCCCTTCCCCTACTTTATCCGTCATGTATTTGAAGGAGCAATTGCAGTGGCTGAGTCTGTACAAGAATATAATAAATTGTCAATTTGAGACTGAGTTGATCCTTTCTATATGTAGATTAAAAACTGGGATGAGAACTGTGTAGCCCTCCACAAACTATTGGTCTAAATTAAAGGTAAAGATTTCCCCTTGACAGTAAGTCTAGTTGTGTCCTACTCTGAGGAGTGGTGCTCTTCTCAATATCTAAGTCAGACCTGGGTATCTTATGGCCCGCGGGCCGGATGCGGTCCGCCAGCCGATTCTGACCAGCCTGGGGAGAAGGACGTCGGGGGCGGGGCCATGCAGCCATCCCATCGCGGGCTGTGGGGCCTGCGTCGGCAGACAGCCTGCGGCTCCGGAGAACAATCGGAGGAGCGGCGGCTTTGGAGTGCCTGCCATCCTGGGAGCGATCTGGGCCTGCAGTGGGAGCAGTTGGCGACCTGTGGCAGCTGATCGCCCTGGCGACCCGGAAGACTTGATCGTCTTCCGGGTCGCCAGGACGATCAGCCGCCGCAGGTCGCCGACTGCTCTCGCTGCAAGCCCGGATTGCCTCCCGGGATGGCAGGCACTCCAAAGCCAGGATGGCAGGCACTCCATGGCAGGGCGATCAGCCGATCGGGAACGCCTCTGATGGAACGGCTGGGTGCGAGAGTGGGCGGTCCGATCGTCTGCTGCTCTGCTCTGCTGCGGCGGTGGTTGGGTCTGCTTTGTCATCCTCTGGGCTGGGTCCATTGGGCCATTCCATCTTGGGATCCTTCCTCTCTTGAGGATGTCAGCCTCCATCTTGGTTCGCACCTTGTCTTCTTGAATTTCATTTCATTTTATTTTAGTGGTTTTTATTATTATTTTATAATAATTTATTATAATAATATAATAATATAATTAATAATATAATGTTATATTATATTATAATGTCAATATATTATAATGTCAATATATATACTATAATATAATAATGATATTAATACTAATAATATATGAATATTTCTTGATATATTAATATGTTAATATTAATGATGTGTAATATATAGTAAATATAGTAAATAAATAAATTATGTACATTAGAATGTAGTTCAGCCTTTAGGTGCGGCCCTCCATAATATTTTTTTGGCTCTCGTGTGGTCCCTTGGAAAAAATAATTGCCCACCCCTGATCTAAGTCAAAGAGCTGGCGTTGTCCGTAGGCATTTCCAAAGTTATGACTGCATGGAGCGCTGTTACCTTCCCGCCAAAGCGGTACCTATTGATCTGCTCACAGTTGCATGTTTTCAAACTGCTAGATTGGCAGAAGCTGTGGCTAACAGCGAGAGCACACCCACTCCCCAGATTCGAACCGCTGATTGTTCAGTTAGCAAGTTCAGCTCAGCGGTTTAACCCGCTGCACCACCAAAAAACTCCTATTGGACAATCATGTCCATATTATAAGACACCCTGAGTCCTCCTTCGGAGGTTGAGAAGGACGGGGTACAAATGTTTGAAATAAATTAATATTCATTAGGCTGGCTGGGAATTGTAGTCCAGTTTGAAGGTTGGGCTATGGTTCTGGAGGCTAAGGTTCGGCTCCCTGCTCAGCCATGGCAACCCACTGAGTGACCTTGGGTGACTCACATACTCTGCCTCAAAGGCAAAGGCAAACCCTCTCTGAAGAAATCTTAGAAATGTGTTGTCGAAGGCATTCATGGTCGGGATCATTGGGTTGCTGTGAGTTTTCCAGGCCATGTTGCAGAAGCATTCTCTCCTGAAGTTTTGCCCACATCTATGGCAGGCGAGGTATATTGGAAACTAAGCAAGGGAGGTTTATATATCTGGAAACTATGAAAATGGGAATTCCAGACATGAAACAATCAGGGCCAGCTAATACCTCCCAACAAATGATTCCCCCAAGAAGGAATCAGTCAGGCCTAGAAGCTGCAAGGCTTTGCAATTCCACACTTGTCTCAATCTGTTTTATTATGTTTTTAATTATGTTGTGATTGTGTTGTTCGCTGCTGTGAACCACCCTGAGCCTCTGGGAAGGGTGGTATACAAATCGAAATAATAAAATAAATAAGTAATTAATAAATATTAATCAAGGTGATTAATTGCAACATTCACACTTGCCTCCAACAGACAAGAGGGTTTTTTTTATCCCACCCTAGATCTTCCACAGATATATAAACCTCCTTTGCTTAGTGCAAATGTTGTAAATGGCTACCTTGATTAGCATTTAATGGACTTGCAGCAGCTGCAGAGCGGTTTGGGCTGGAAGTCAGCCTGAAGGAAACGGAAGTCCTCTACCAGCCCGCACCACAGGAAGAACAACATCATCCCCACGTCAGCATAGGCGAATCTGTGCTTAAGTCTGTTCAGCAGTTCACCTCCCTGGGAAGCATCATCTCTTCAGACGCCAAGATTGATAAAGAGATAGATCACAGATTAGCAATGGCATAGAGTGCATTTGGAAGGCGTCACAAAAGAGTCTGGAGCAACAAGCACCTGAGGCAAAGCACCAAAATCAGTGTGTACAAGAGCTATCCTACTGTCTATTCTCCTCTATGGGTCTGAAACATGGGTCACCTATCGTCAACACCTACGACTCCTCGAACGCTTTCATCAGCGCTGTCTTCGCACAATCCTAAATGTACACTGGACTGACTATGTGACTAATGTTGCTGCCCTTGAGCAAGCAGGGATCACCAGTGTTGAGGCCATGCTATTGAGAACACAGCTGCGCTGGGCAGGACACGAGGTCTCTAGGATGGAGGACCACCACCTCCCAAAGATACTACTCTATGGTGTACTCGCCACGGGTCAGCGCAAGAGAGGCGCCCCCAAAAAGAGATATAAGGACTCCCTGAAACAACATCTCAGGCTCGGCCAGATTGATCACCAACAATGGTCCACCCTGGCCTCACATCGGGAGGCATGGAGACGCACTCTCCACAATGCTGCGGCCTCTTTCGAGAAGACACGCCGAATGGGTCTTGAAGAGAAACGACAATGCAGAAAGAATCGCAACTTGGATATAACATCACCCAAGGAGGCCTGGGGGCTCTTTAGAGGGGGGTGGGGGGAAAAGCACTGGGGGAGCTCGGTTTCCTTAGAGGTTTGCTATGGGGAATGCTCTCTGGTGGAGCCTTTTGCTGGTCTTTGCACCAGCCGGGCAGCTTGGAGAAGCCGGGGTAGTAGGCGACGTGTGCCGCGTCTGGTCTTACGGGCCGGGCGCCTCTTCTCCCACTGTCTTCACTTTCCGGTGCCCTGACCAAAATGGTAGGGCGAGTGCCAGGTTTTGCTGCGGGACTTGCAGTGCGCCTTACTGCTGCTCCTCTGAGGAGTCCCGCCTGGACCAGAAGCAGTGCGCCGTGGCCAGTCAACAGCTGGGCAACCAAGGCCTGAGACAAGCTCAAGGAGAGGGAGATGCCCAAGCCAGAGGGGCTGTGGGAGTAACCCAGGCCAACCCAACAGGACAAACCACCCATGTGGAGGAGACCACCGAAGTGGGATGGACCACCCTAGACAACTCCACCATGATGACCACCCCATCTCTGGAGGAAGGGCTACCAGAATGGCTGAAGATGCTGTCTATTCTGCTTGGGATTGCAGTTTCCGTGGCCTTCCTCTGGCTCGCCTGCCGCTTGTGTGCCGCATGCCAGGACTGCCCTTGCCTGGTGCTCTTGGTGCAGAGCATCTCGGAGCAGGATTCGCGCCCTCCGACCCAAGAAGACTTTCTGCTGTGCTTTCTGCAACCGAACTTGCCTATCTCAGATTGGCCTTTTTAGTCATCAACGCGCTTGTAAAAAGCGTGGGATGAGTCCTTCCTAAGAATCTTCGGTCGTGAAGTAATGGCGAGAGCTTCAAAGCCTGGCTGCTTACTGCCTGGGGAATCCTTTGTTGGGTGGTGTTAGACATGGGCGAAAAGTCAGGAGAGAATGCTTCTGGAACATGGAGCACCCCAATGATTCTGGCCACGAAATCCTTTGACAACACATTGCGTTCTTTGTTTAAAATCATAAACTATATGGGTACAAATATTTGGCCTCTTTATAGTTATCTTTTTTTAAAAAAAAAAACCTGACGTGCAAGATTTCAGCCTCTGGGTAAAAATTCAGTGCGTGATAAACTCCTGATTCCATTCCTGCGATGAAGTGTGTGATACTGAAGTCAGGTGCAGGTTTTATACCTGAATAACTTTTGTCTCCAAAGTGCAGGTTGCATGTTAATAAGGAAGATAACCATCTAATGGCACAATCAAGGTATGACTCACGGATGCTAATTAGCTGCTCTGACATCAAGGCTTCAGTGCAGAAAACAAAAAAATCTTTGCCTCAGGCAGTGTACATTCAGAATGCGAAGTCTTCCACCTGGGGTCATGAACAGCGCTTGGTTATAGAAGGATAGACTCCCATAAACGTGGGGTCCCCCAGGGTGCCATCTTGTCCCCACTATTATTTAACATCTACATGCGCCTACTGGCCCAGCTGGTTCGCGATTTCGGTCTGGAGTGCTATCAGTACGCTGATGACACCCAGCTGATGCTGAGAATGGAGGGCAGGCCGGAGACCGTACCCGATTGTTTCCATCAATGCCTTGAAGCCGTGACTGGATGGCTGTGGGCTAGCCGGCTGAAGGTGAACCCGTCGAAGACGGAGATCCTATGGCTGGGTCGCCTTGGACTGAGTGGAGGTCGGCTACCTACCCTGGACGGCGAGCCTCTAAGCCCGTCGTCCTCTGTAAAGAACTTGGGGATCCATCTGGACTCGTCGCTATCGATGGAGCTGCAAATCTCCACGGTATGCAAGACCGCATTTTTCCACCTGCGACAGGCTAGGCGGCTGGCCCCTTACTTATCCAGAGGCGATCCAGGCAACGGTCATCTCGAGGCTGGATTACTGTAACGCCCTCTACATTGGCCTTCCCTTGACAGCAATCCCTTGCGACAAGTAAGGGAGCTTTCTTCCACCTACGCCAGGCACGTCAACTGGCACCTTACCTTCCATCAGATTCGCTGGCTACGGTGGTCCATGCCACAGTGACATCACGGCTGGACTACTGTAATGCCTTGTACGTGGGGTTGCCGCAGTCAACCACTCGTAAAATCCAGCTAGTGCAGAATGCAGCCGCCAGACTCCTCACCGGGACACCACTGAGATGCCATATCGCGCCATCTCTGCAGCGCCTGCACTGGCTGCCAGTCGAGCTCAGAGCCATCCACAAGATCTTGTCGCTTACCTTTAAGGCCCTCCATGGCGCCGGCCCAGCTTATTTAAAAGACCGCTTGTCCGAACCAGCTCATTTAAGGTCGCCGCGTTCAGGAAACAGGGACCTTCTCCGCATCCCAGGTGTGAGTGAGGCCCGCCTCGACACCACGAGACGGAGAGCCTTTTCCATCGCGGCCTCTGTTCTTTGGAACTTGATGCCGGCGGATCAGAGAGCCATCCGGGACATGCCCCAGTTCCTGACCGCACTGAAGACCTGGCTCTTCCGAAAGGCTTACGGCTAAGGACACCCTCCAGACTTGGCCTGAGCTACTGGAACTATTTTCATTAATCTTCCTATTCTTTTAGCTTTTAACTATTGAACTCTTTTATGTGTTTTGTGTGTAAGTCGCCCGGAGCACTGACGTGGAGGGCGACTCATAAATAATAAAATCAATCAATCAATCAATCCGGAAACTCAAGTTGGTGCAGAATGCTGCAGCTCGACTACTGGTGGGAGCATCGATACGAGAGCACATAACACCTATATTACGGCAGCTGCACTGGCTACCAATTGAGTACTGGATCATTTTCAAGGTGTTGGTGTTGACCTTTAAGGCCTTGCATGGTCTAGGGCCGGTGTACCTGAGGGACCGCCTTACCCCATATGTTCCCCCGAGATCACTGCGTTAGGAAGAACAGAACCTCTTAGTAGTCCCCTCGATCCACTCCTGTCGGCTGTCGACACGATCGCGAGCCTTCTTTGTGGCAGCACCATCCGCATGGAATTCCATGCCGGAGGAGGCCCGCGCTATCAGGGAGCTGGGCCCATTTCGGAGAGCTTGCAAAACAGCGTTGTTTAGGCAAGCCTTCAACTTTGCTGGCCCTTGAGGTAGTGCTCATGGAATGTAGTTGAAACTGTTATGTAGATTCCTGGCTAGATGTAGTGTGCTTTTAGATTCTTAGTTTTTGCGGCTGTATTAAACTGTATTGTACTATGTGTTTTTATGTAAACCACGCCGAGCCCGCCGGAAGGAGCGGTATACAAGAGTAAATAATAAATAAATAAATCGAATTGTGGGTTTGGCCAAATACAACAATTTTATGAGTTTATTTTATTCTTCATATCATCACTTACCATTTAGTGTGTTTTTTTTCTGAAGACCTGAGTGCAGGGAATTTTGCCTTTCGGAGAAAAGTAACTGGTGGCAGAGCAGGTTAAACCGCTGAGCTGCTGAACTTACTGACCGAAAGGTCAGCGGTTCGAATCCAGGTAGCGGGGTGAGCTCCAGCTGTTAGGCCCATCTTCTGCCAACCTAGCAGTTCAAAAACATGCAAATGTGTAGATCAGGGGTGCCCACACACTTTTTCAGCATGCGAGCTACTTATAATAAATCTAAGACAGAAAGATCTACCTTGAGAGACGCAGGGCAGAGCTGGGGTGGGGGCGGGGCCTGGTGCTGCTTGGCTCCGCCCCTTCCCCCTCCTGGCTGGAGCTCTACCACAAATTCTCCAGGGCAGAGGGGGTATGCCAAGCCAGTGATGGTTAGCTATGCCACCACTGGCTTGGCACACCTCCCTCTGCCCTGGAGAAGCTGTGGTACAGCTAAAGCTGGTGGGGAGGGGGCAGGGCCTGGCACCGCTTGGCTCTGCCCCATCCACCCCCTGGCTGGATCCTTACCACAACTTCTCCAGGGCAGAGGGGGGTATGCCAAGTTAGTGATGCCATAGCTAGCTACCACTGGCTTGGTTATACCCTCCTCTACCCTTCTCAAGGTTGCAGTCGCCCCCTCTAGAAGTGCCGCATCAGCTGGGATCGACTCCAGATGGCCTCAGGATCAACCAGTCGATGGCGATCGACGTCCTGAGCACCCCTGGTGTAGATTAATACAGTGTTTCCCAACCAGTGTGCCGTGGCACACTAGTGTGCTGTGAGCAATCATCAGGTGTGCCGTGGGAAATTGCAACTTCCAATACCCTTTCTTCCCCCTCTTGCCGAACACTTTTCCTTCTCCACTCGGGCTCCCTTCTTACCAGCCTCGCTCTGCTCGCTTTGCCTCACTTTGCTCACGCTGCCGCTTCTACCGGGGGTGGAGAGCCGTGACCCGTGCGGGCGCTACTGCACAGACTCGCCTCGCATCTTCCTCCCTCCCCTCTGCAGTGCTCTCTGGATATAGGTGAACTACAACTCCAAATGCCCACCAAACTCTTACAGTATTTTCTCTTGGTTATGGGAGTTCTGTGTGGGAAGTTTGATTCCATTCCATCATTGGTGGAGTTCAGAATGCTCTTTGATTGCGGGTGAACTATACCTCCCAGCTGTTGAGCAAGACCTTCGTGTGTGTCTTTCTGCCATTCCTGCCAGGATATCTATGTTGTGTTCATCGAAACAGGCCCAGGTTTCACACTGAGTGTATAAATACATTTAAAAACATATTGATTTCGTGCTTTGGTTGTTCTGCTTGGGTACCACCTTCCTATGCAGGAGAATTACCTCCCATTTCTATCTAAAGGACAGGACAACCTCATCTGGGTCTCCCGGTGGGGCGGGAGTGCCAGCTGCCTACCCTGGACGGAGAGGCCTTGCGCCCGTCGCCCTTGATAAAGAGTCTGGGGGTCAAGTTGGACCCACTGCTGACCATGGAGGCTCAGGTCTCCGCGGTCAGCAGATCTGCATTTTTCCATCTTCGGCAGGCTAGGCGGCTGGTACCCTACCTATCCGGAAGTGATCCAGGCGATGGTCATCTCGAGACTAGACTACTGTAACGGCCTCTACATTGGCCTTCCCTTGTCCGTGATCCGGAAACGTAAGTTAGTGCAGAATGCCGCAGCACGACTGCTCGTCGGTGCGCCAGCGAGAGCGCACATTACTCCCATCCTGCTGCAACTACACTGGCTTCCTATAGAATACCGGATCATGTTCAAGGTGTTGGTTCTGACCTTTAAGGTCTTACATGGTCTAGGGCAGGGGTGCTCATTAGGTAGATCGCGATCTACTGGTAGATCGCGTAGGGCGTCCTGGTAGATTGCAGGCAGGCTGGGAGGAAGGCTCAGTCCCGCCCCGCAGGCTCCCGACGCCGGCCAGTCGGTGGCGGCAGCATGACTGGCGTTGCTATGGCCCATATGGGAGCCATACACGGTGTCTTGTGGCCAAATTTGGCAGCAATTCGTCCAGTAGTAAGCAATCAGTTTGTGTTTGTCAACTGTAAAATAAGATGGGTGGAAGGGCCCTGGCAGAAGGAGGTTGGACTGGATGGCCCTTGGAGGTCTCCTCCTATTCTAGGAACCCATTGCTGCTATTATTATTATTATTATTATCAGAGGCTGAATGGCCATCTGTGATGAATGTTTTGATTGTGGTTTTCCCTTATGGCAGAAGGAGGTTGGACTGGATGGCCATTGCTGCTATTATTATTATTATTATTATTATTACCAGAGGGTGGCCATCTCCTCCTATTCTAGGAACCTATTGCTATTATTATTATTATTATTATTATCAGAGGCTGAATGGCCATATGTGAGGAATGCTTTGATTGTGTTTTTCCCTTATGGCAGAAGGAGGTTGGACTGGATGGCCCTTGGAGGTCTCCTTCTACTCTAGGAACCTATTGTTGTTGTTGTTACTATTTTTATTATTAGTAGTAGTAGCAGCAGCAGAGGCTGAATGAATATTAACATCATCATCATTATTATGAATAAATTCAGGGGCTTATTATATTCACATTTAGTTAATTCAGACTTAAAATATATTATATGGCTCTCACTGAAATAAATTTCCAAATATTTTGCATTTATGGCTCTCTGAGTAGTGGGTAGGTAGGTCATTTTGACTTGGTTATTTTATAAGTAGCTCGCATACTGAAAAAGTGTGGGCACCCCTGGTCTAGGGCCTGTGTACTTGAGGGACTGTCTCTCCCATACATTCCCCAGAGATCCTTACATTCGGAGGACTCAAACCTACTAGTGGTCCCTTCAGTTCGGACATATCATCTATCAGTAACCAGACAGAGGGCCTTTACAGTGGTGGCTCCAGCATTGTGGAATGCCCTACCGGACAAGGCACGCACTCTCAACAAGCTTATTCCTTTCCGGAAAATGTGCAAAACTGTTCTCTTCTGGCGGGCGTTCGGTCTCAGCAGCCCTCCGTAAACCATCAATTGCTCGACATATATTGCCACCCTAAGTTACTGCCTGTTGTTACACTTGTATTTTGTATTGTTTTATTAAGATACTAGCTGACCCGTGCACGTGTTGCTGTGTCATAGTCTGTTGGTTCGCGCCACTTATTGGATCCGTAGGTTTAGTTTTTTTAGTTTGGGAGGGAGGAGTTTAGAAGCTGTTTCGGTGCAGGGGTTTCTGGGACTTGTAGTCCCAGATGTTTTTTTAGGGTTTTTGGCCGTTGGCTTGGTGTTTTTTTAAGGGTTTTTTAAGCTGCAAACATAGCGAGTAGGGTTGTGAGTGTATGTGGGCTAGTTTTGTGTGTCTGCCTTGTGTGATTTCTTTGTCTTTAAGACTGTCACCACAACATGAAGGATTTTATATATATAGATAGAAGATGTGATCGGTTTTAGTACGTTTTTACAAATTGTACACCGCCCCGAGACTCTTGGGAGGGGCGGTCTATAAAATCGAAATAAATAAAATAAATAAAATCTGCTGTAATCAAACATGCATGCATATATGCATTTCAGAAAGGATGAATTCCAAATAAACACTCCATACATTTGATTCCAGCAGGCAGCTATTGCAAGTATCCATTTCAGTCACCCGGCCGCTGGTTGGCTGTGGCTGCAAGTTAGTTTATGGATAGTTTTCTAAAATAATCTTCCTGTGGAAAGTGCAATGCTGACATTTGGGGTTTTTTTTTGCCTTCTAGTGTTTCCTTTCGCTAATAGAGTAGACCTGGTATTCGTAATTATATTTGTAACTCATAGTTAACCAACTAGGATGTCATTAAGATAGAGATCTCCCAGTGTATCATGGCATACACCCAGTCATTAGGCCTAAGAATTGCTTCCCCTGGGGAATGTAAAAAAGGGTTTGTGGTAACATGTACCTTGCTGCGTCCGTCTGTGATGCGTGCCTGCGTTTAGAAAGCAAGTGACTTCTCATGAAAATGACTGTGGATGCGATTATATAACTTGCACTTGCCTCAGTTGTGTTAAAGACTTGCTCTTTTGTTCACAGCAGAGATGAAAATGTCAAAACAGTGCTAACTTAAAGCTGAACTACTATGCAAGCTACTATGTGTATATCGGACATTTATGAAAACAGGTATACAATATAGTACAGGGCTGTCCAACTTCTACCGGCCCGGGGGCCTGAATTCCGGTCACTGATGACCTGAGGGGCCTAAGGGTCTGCCTCCGCCCCCAGCTCCGCCCCCTCCCCACCCTCTCCCCCAGCTCCGCCCCACCCCACCCCTCCCCCTTATTTTTATTTAATATTAAATATATTTAATTCCATCCCCCCTCTCCCCTTATTTTTATTTAATATTATATATATTTAATTGCATCCTCCCCTATACGATTATTTTTTTTTTTTATTAAATATATTTAATTCCATCCTCCCCTCTCCCCTTATTTTTATTTAATATTAAATATATTTAATTCCATCCTCCCTCTCCCCTTATTTTTATTTAATATTAAATATATTTAATTCCATCCTCCCTCTCCCCTTATTTTTATTTAATATTAAATATATTTAATTCCATCCTCCCTCTCCCCTTATTTTTATTTAATATTAAATATATTTAATTCCATCCTCCCCTCCCCTTATTTTTATTTTATTTATATTTAATTAAATATTTTTATTTAATATTAAATATATTCCTCCATCCTCCCCTTATTTTTTTTTTATATTTAATACATGAGGGGAGATGGGGGGAGGGAATGAGGAGCCCCCTGAGGAGCCCCCTGCTTCGGCTTACTGAGTCGAAGAAGGTCCTAATCGTGTCTGTGGGCCTCAGCAATCCAGTAGTAGAGTAGCCGAAGAGTATCGCGAGAATACGCAATCACACGGTGTTGATAGCGAAATCCCGTGTGGAGTGCGTATTCTCGCGATACTTGCTCCGAACCCGGAAGTAGGTTTTTTTTTAAAAAAAATATTTATTTTATTTTTCAATTTTTATTTTTTATTAAAAAACTTAGGGGGCCGTAGGGAAGGGGCTGGGGGCCTTATATGGCCCCCGGGCCGCCGGTTGGACAGCCCTGATATAGTATCTGCAGTCGATCCTCTGTGCCCACTGATTCTGTATCCATGGATTCAGACATCTACAGCTAGAAAATACTTTTAAAAACTCAAACATATACCTATATACCTTTTTATATAGCAGGGCTGCCCAACTGGAGGCCCGGGGGTCCGTATACGGCCCCCAGCCCCTTCCCTACGGCCCCCTAAGCTTTTTAATAAATAAAAATTGAAAAATAAAATAAATAATAATAAATTAAAAAAATACCTACTTCCGGGTTCGGAGCAAGTATCACGATAATACGCAATCCACACGGGATTTCGCTGTCAACGCGAGATCACGCCGGCGTTGACAGCGAAATCCCGTGTGGATTGCGTATTCTCACAATACTCTTTGGCTACTCTACTACTGGATCACTGAGGCCCACAGACGCGATTAGGACCTTCTTCGACTCAGTTGGTCGTCGCCTCTCTCGTCATCCGGGTACTCCTGGATCCTGTGCGTTTGGAAAAGGTAGGCCGAAGCAGGGGGGCTCCTCAGGGGCTCCTCATTCCCTCCCCCATCTCCCCTCATGTATTAAATATAAAATTAAATATATTTAAAGATGAAATAAGGGGAGATGGGATACATTAAAATAAGGGGGGAGGGGAGGAGGGAATTAAATATATTTAATATTAAATAAAAATAAGGGGAGAGGGGAGGATGGAATTAAATATATTTAATATTAAATAAAAATAAGGAGATGGGAGGATGGAATTAAATATATTTAATATTAAATAAAAATAAGGGGAGAGGGAGTATAGCTCCTACGCTGTGGAACGCCCTCCCGGCTGGAACGCGGGCTATAAAGGACCTGAATTAAATATATTTAATATTAAATAAAAATAAGGGGAGAGGCGCCTGCAAAAATTATTTGTTTAAGCAGGAGGATGGGTTAAATAGGTCCTGCCCATGTTAAAAATAAGGAGCTGTCCTGGGGTTAACGCTATTTAATTTCTGAACTAAAAACCTGGGGGTTTTGTATTTTGCTGTTTTAACTGTTTAATTGTCTTAGATAAAAATCGCATTGCTTGTGTGTAGTTGGAATTAAATATATTTCCTGTGAGCCGCGAGCCTCAGGAGGGAGGCATGAAATTAAATAATAAATAAATAAATAAATAAAAATAAGGAGATGGGAGGATGGAATTAAATATATTTAATATTAAATAAAAATAAGGGGAGAGGGGAGGATGGAATTAAATATATTTAATATTAAATAAAAATAAGGGGAGAGGGGAGGATGGAATTAAATATATTTAATATTAAATAAAAATAAGGAGATGGGAGGATGGAATTAAATATATTTAATATTAAATAAAAATAAGGGGAGAGGGTGCCGGGGGAGGGGGTGGAGCCGGGGGCGGGGGCAGACCCTACTGCCCCCCAGGTCATCAGTGACCGGAGTTCAGGCCCCTGGGCCAGTAGAAGTTGGACAGCCCTGTTATATAGGGTACCCCATGTAGGGCCACCGTGGCACATTGGGTTAAACTGCTAAGCTGCAGAAGTTGCGGATCGAAAGGTTGGTGGTTTGAATCCACGGACGGGGTGAGCTCCTGCCATTAGCCCCAGCTTCTGCCAACTTTGCAGTTCGAAAACACTCAAATGCCACTTGCTAGTTTGGTGTGAAGCTTTGGGCTGGAATGTTATCAATACGCTGACGACACCCAGCTCGTTCTGAGGTTAGAAGGCCGACCGGACTCCGTACCCTCAAATTTCCATCAGTGCCGTGAAGCCGTCACTGGATGGCTGCGTGCCAGTAGATTGAGGGTGAATTCAGCAAAGACGGAGATACTGTGGTTGGGGCGTCCGGTTGGTGGAGTGGTCCAGCTGCGTACTCTTGATGGCGAGGCACTATGCCCGGCATCTTCTGTAAATAGCCTTGTGGTTGTTAGGCACTGCACCCAGTGTACCGATCCCCATTGGGACCCCCTTGACTGGCTTATGCCAGAGTCTTTGCAGTTCGATCTTTAAATCCTCATTTCGTGTAAGCTTTTCCAGTTGCTTCTCATCAATTCTGCTGTTGCCTGGAATTGTAACTTTGACAATCCATACTTTGTTTTCCCCCCACGATTGTGAGGTCAGGAGTATTTTCTCCAAAAGTATTATTATTATTATTATTATTATCATCATCTTTTTCCTTTTACCAAAACCTAACTGGCACTTTGCATTCTGAAGTTTGAATGTCTTGCTTTCAGGCACACGAAGCATCACATCACCAACAGCAAGCAGCACAGAACAGTTTGCTGCCCCTCCTGAGCTCAGCTGTTGAGCCCCCCGACCAGAAACCAATTTTACCCTTGCCGATAACACAGAAAACTCAGCCGCCTCCAGAAACACTAAAAGATGCCATTGTTGGGATTAAAAAGGAGAAACCGAAAACCTCCTTTGTGTGTACATACTGCAGCAAGGCCTTCAGGGACAGCTACCATTTGAGACGCCACGAGTCTTGCCACACAGGGATCAAGTTAGTGTCACGGCCAAAGAAAGCTCCTGCCACAATGGTACCCCTAATCTCGACTATCGCCGGCGACAACAGCCGGACGTCACTGGTGTCGACCATCGCAGGCATTTTGTCCACAGTCACTACATCTTCCTCTGCCACCAATCCCAGCAGCAGTGCCGGTGCCACGGCCATGCCGGTGACGCAGACGGCCAAAAAGCCCAGCAAGCCCGTCAAAAAGAACCACGCCTGCGAGATGTGCGGCAAGGCCTTCCGCGACGTCTACCATCTCAACAGGCACAAGCTCTCCCATTCGGACGAGAAACCTTTTGAGTGCCCCATTTGCAACCAGCGTTTCAAACGGAAGGATCGCATGACCTATCACGTGAGGTCTCATGAGGGTGGCATCACCAAACCCTACACCTGTGGTGTTTGTGGAAAAGGCTTTTCGAGGTACCATGTAGAAAATCCCAGGCGAGCTCAAGTATTGGATTTTCATTCTGCGAGCGCGATGGCGGCGGGTGGGTCGGGAGGACTTTGGGAGAAAAGCCAGAGCGTGGGAGGGTTCAGGGTTGGAATTGTGGAATTACTTTTGCTAACAGTGGAAAATAATTGTCTAAAAACCTAGTGAGAAATTACTTTAATGTTACTTTAATGTTGGGTTGTTGTGAGTCGTCCGGGCTGTCTGGACATGTTGCAGAAGCATTCTCTCCTGACGTTTCACCTGCATCTATGGCAAGCATCCTCATAGGTCTTTTGGAAACTAGGCAAGTGGGGCATATATCCCGTTTGGGAGAAATAACTCTTGTCTGCTTGAGGCAAGTGTGGATGTTGCAATTGGCCACCTTGAGTAGCATGAATGAACCAGCCAGGCTTTGAAGCTACAAGGTTATTAAATGCTACTCAGGGTGGCCAATTACAACATTCAAGCAGGCAAGAGTTCTTTCTCCCACCTGGACATTATTCCACAGCTATATAAACATCACTTGCCTAGTTTCCAACATACCCCATAACCTCTGAGGATTCCTGCTATAGATGTGGGTAAAATGTCAGGAGAGAATGCTTCTGGAACATGACCATATAGCCCAGAAAACTCACAACAACACAGACACTACTTTAATATTGGTTGATATTGGGCCTTGTCATGGTTAAAGGCCATAAATTTTACCCACACAGACATATAACCCAGAATATCAAGGCAGAGAATCCCACAATATCTGTTTTGAACTTGGTTATCTGAGTCCACACTGCCATATATCCCACATTATTCAGCTGTGTGGAAGGGGCCTAGGCTGTGTTCAAAAAAAACATACGTTCCAAATTTGAGTTGGGGAGTGGAAGAGAATTAAATGAGTGGTAATACAGGACCTAGTCGCCAATTCTCTCCAGTTCTGGGTAAATGACTTGAAGATTTCTTGGTATTTTTAAAGCAGGGGTGCTCATTAGGTAGATCGCGATCGACTGGTCGATCCCAGGACCGTCGGAGGTCGATCCCAGCTGGATGGGGTGCTTCTGAGGGGCGGAGCCATGCCGTGCCAAGCCCCTCCCCTCAGCGCTTGCTCGCAGCTTCTGGAGGCAAGGGGGTAATGCCAAGCCAGTGGTGGCAGAGATAGCCACCACTGGCTTTGCATTACCCCCCTCTTGCCTCCAGAAGCTGCGGAAACGCTAAAGCCAGAGGGGAAGGGGGCGGAGCCAGGCCGTGCGAAGCCCCCTCCCCTGGCTTTAGCGCTTTCGCAGCTTCTGGAGGCAAGAGGGGGGTAATGCCAAGCCAGTAGTGGCTATCTCTGCCACCACTGGCTTGGCATTACCCCCCTCTTGCCTCCAGAAGCTGCAGAAGCGCTAAAGCCAGAGGGGAAGGGGGCGGGGCCAGGCCGTGCGAAGCCCCGCCCCCTCCTCCGGCTTCAGCGCTTTCGCAGCTTCTGGAGGCAAGAGGGAGGTAATGCCAAGCCAGTAGTGGCTATCTCTGCCACCACTGGCTTGGCATTACCCCCCTCTTGCCTCCAGAAGCTGCGGAAGCGCTAAAGCCAGAGGGGAAGGGGGCGGAGCCAGGCCGTGCGAAGCCGCCCCCTCCTCCGGCTAAAGTGCTGTCGCAGCTACTGGAGGCAAGAGGGGGGTAGTGGCTTTCTATGCCACTACAGGCTTGGCATTACCCCCCTCTTGCCTCCAGAAGCTGCAGAAGCCCTAAAGCCAGAGGGGAGGGGGCGGAGCCAGGCCGTGCGGGCGAAGCCCCGCCCCTCCTCCGGCTTCAGTGCTTTCGCAGCTTCTGGAGGCAAGAGGGGGTAATGACAAGCCAGTAGTGGCTATCTCTGCCACCACTGGCTTGGCATTACCCCTCTTGCCTCCAGAAGCTGCAGAAGCGCTAAAGCCAGAGGGGAAGGGGCGGAGCCAGGCCGTGCGAAGCCCGCCCCCTCCCCGGCTTTAGCGGTTCCGCAGCTTTTGGAGGGAAGGGGGGGTAATGACAAGCCAGTAGTGGCTAGCTATGCCACCACTGGCTTGGCATTACCCCCCTCTTGCCTCCAGAAGCTGCGGAAGCGCTAAAGCCAGAGGGGAAGGGGGCGGAGCCAGGCTGCACGAAGCCCCGCTCCCTTCCCCTGCTCTACCCTGCTTCTCTCTCGGTAGATCTTTCAGTCTTGGTTTTATTAGAAGCATGCTGAAAACGTGTGGGCACCCCTGCTTTAAAGTATCATTTTTCTAGTCAAAGCATTCGGGATCTGCCATGCTTACTTGCATGGCAGATTTGCAAGATGTGACAAGAATACTGCCAAGATTGGGTTACTTGTAGATCAGGGGCTGTGGAAGTATGCTGTTTGGGCGTCGTTCCTCAGTTCCCTTCTTGCGAAGCATGCTGGGCTGTGTGGAATATAAATAAAGTGTATTTATGTATGTGTGGGTAATCAGCATTGTGCTTATGTATAACAAATGTGTCTTCTGCTGTCCCTACTTCTCTTTCTTTCACAGGCCCGATCACTTAAGCTGTCATGTCAAGCACGTTCACTCGACAGAGAGGCCCTTCAAATGCCAAGTAAGAATTTGCTGATCTGTAAAGCTTAACTTGTTGGGGGTATTGGCTGAACCGCTTCACAACAGATTCAGAAATCACAGAATTGAAAGAACTGCAGCCTGGGGAGAAAACTGACCGTTCTTCTTGATCTTTGGAAACTGCTCTATACCTGGCACGGGCAAACTTTGATCCTCCAGGTGTTTTGGACTTCAGCTCTCACAATTCCTAACAGCCGATTAGGAATTAGGCTGTTAGGAATTGTGGGAGCTGAAGTCCAAAACACCTGGAGGGCCAAAGTTTGCCCATGCCTACTCGATAGGCACCCTAATAGGCCTAGCTGGTTTGGAGACTCAGCCTTGTCTCCATGGGCTGCAGAGGCCAGAAGGCTATTCATAGCATAGGCGAAAAAGCGTATTGCAAAAAGCAGTCACCTGATCGCAGTCTTAGTTTCATTGAAATAGGCACTGAGGGTCTTTGGTAAGCGTTGGTAGCATATCAGAAGTAGTTTGGAGAGGCAGGGCTTTATCTGTGATGTCCTCCACAATCGGATACAGCGAGTGAGGTGGGAAGAGTTGAAGGAAAGAAGGATAGGATGGTGAGAGAGAGGAGGGACGGGGAAACTAGCCCAAGTGGCCGCATCTGGAATGTGTCCAGAGGAGGGTAACTAAAATAATCAGGGGTCTGGAGAACAAGCCCTATGAGGAGCAGCTTCAAGAGCTGAGCATGTTAAGTCATCTGTTATATAAAGGAGGTCCCATCATCGAACGACTGACAGAGACAGAGAAACCTTCCAAGGCAGAGACACCAAACTTGCCAACAAAAATAGGCCTCAGGCAAGGAAGGTTTATAGCAAAAAAAACTTTCCCCCAAAAAACCTAGAAGCCCCCCAAAACAACGATTAAAATAAAACTACATTTCTCAGCATCCTCTGCGGCAGCCAGCGAAACCCATTGGCCAACATCGGCCCACACAAAATGCAGGGAGGCTGAGTAACCATAGTAACACTGGCCAGAGCCAGCTAAGGCTAGGATAGAATGCTGAGTGATTTGAGTTCAGTCAGTTGGTGCAAGATCTAGGAGGGTGCAGGTTACCACACTCGAGAAACACAATCCAAAAGACCAAGCCAGCAAAAAATATCACACAACGCCAATATGCAGAAGATACACAACTATGTGCACAGAGCACATACATACCACTCACAGGACAAAAGACACCCACAACAAAAGACACCCACTTTACAAACACCACACCCACAACATGACTGCCACACAACTCGCGATGCCTATCTCTACAGACCCACTACACAACTCACACACAACACACACAACGCATACATACCACTGCTAAACAGAAACCTGCACAGTACAACCAACACACCCCACATACACACCGTACATCCACACCACACTACCACTGCACACTCACAACAACAAACTACACACTCAACACCACACACTCTTCTCCAACCACCATCCCAACCACACACCACCAATCCTCCACTTTACAAACACCACACCCACAACATGACAGCCACACAACTCACGATGCCTACCTCTACAGACCCACTACACAACTCACACAACGCATACATACCACTGCTAAACAGAAACCTGCACAGTACAACCAACACACCCCACATACACACCATACATCCACACCACACTACCACTGCACACTCACAACAACAAACTACACACTCAACACCACACACTCTTCTCCAACCACCATCCCAACCACACACCACCAATCCTCCACTTTACAAACACCACACCCACAACATGACAGCCACACAACTCACGATGCCTACCTCTACAGACCCACAACACAACACACACACAACACACACAACGCATACATACCACTGCTAAACAGAAACCTGCACAGTACAACCAACTAACACAGGAGGACATAACAACTACCAGGAGGACATAGCACTAACACAAATAGGGCACCAGGGACACAGGCAGCACTGACCAACACATACCACCGGAATAACGCAAACTTTCAAAACCCACAAAAACAAACTAACAATCCTGCAACACAAAAACCCAACCCAACCAAAATTCACAACAAACACCACTGGCAAAAGCCACACCCCCTCCACATCACAACCAGCACACAGCCAGACTGAGACAACGATGTCACCACAACACACACAAAATAAACCCCACAAATACCTGACAGCAACACCACACACCGACAACTCCCCAGGACTTCAACATCCCACCCACCAGAACAACCCACAACAACACAGCCATGACCCCACCAAGACCTTAAGTAAAATCAATTCCAACCCTTACATACTCAGACTATCTCGTAACTCCTAAATAGGGCACAGCAACGCGTGCCGGGTACAGCTAGTGTATAAATATGTGAGGGGAAGTCATAGGGATGAGGGAGTGAGCTTGTTTTCGGCTGCCCTGGAGAAACAATGGCTTCAAACTATAGGAGATTCCACCTGAACATTAGGAAGAACTTCCTCACTATGAGAGCTGTTCAGCAGTGGAACTCTCTGCCCCGGAGTGTGGTGGAAGCTCCTCCTTTGGAGGCTTAAGTGGCTTAGGAGGAAAAGGAAGGGGCTTGAGGCTGTTAGGAATGGTGGAAGTTGAATGTTTATCATATCTTCATATTGAAGTATACTGGGAGTATTCAGTAAAGCAGGACTGCTTGCCTCACGCTTTCTGTTTCTTTCCATACAGACCTGCACAGCTGCCTTTGCCACCAAAGACAGGCTGCGGACGCACATGGTGCGCCATGAAGGAAAAGTGTCCTGTAATATCTGTGGTAAACTTCTGAGTGCAGCGTATATTACCAGCCATTTAAAGACTCATGGGCAGAGCCAAAGCATCAACTGTAATACCTGTAAACAAGGAATCAATAAAAGTAGGTGTATACCTTTAAAAATACTTTCATTGACATGGTTATCATCAATAAGATGTATTAAGTGTGTCATGCTTAAATTCTTAGAAAGTAGATCCATAGGAATGGGCTTCATGTTGATACAAAGCAGCGTTTCTCAACCTGGGGGTTGGGACCCTTGGGGGGTCGTGACGGGTTGTCACCAAAGACCATCAGAAGAAGCAGTATTTTCTGTTGGTCATGGGGGTTCCGTGTAGGAAGTTTGGCCCAATTCTATCGTTGGTGGGGTTCAGAATGTTCTATGACTGTAAGTGAACTATAAATCCCAGCAACTACAACTCCCAAATGTCATGGTGTATTTTCCCCCAACTCCACCAGTGTTCACATTTGGGCATATTGAGTATTTGTGCCAAGTTTGGTCCAGATCCATCATTGCTCTCTGGATGTAGGTGAATTATTTATTTTTATTTATTTATTATTTGGGCTTCTATGCCGCCGACTCCCTGAGGCTCGCGGCGGCTTACAGGAGCCGAAGGGCACAGTAGAATACAGGCAATAAGCAGTGAAAAACAATTAAAAACAACAGCAGTACAGTAATTAATAACACAGTTAACACAATGAACAGCACATCATCCTCAGAAGAACGAAGAGATGGCGGGGCATGGGCAGGACTTACTCACCAAAGGCCTGCTTAAACAGGTATGTTTTACAGGCCCGTCTAAACGGGAGCAAGTCCTTCATAGCCCGAGTTCCGGCCGGGAGGGCGTTCCACAGCATAGGTGCTATGACAGAGAACGCCCTCCGGCGGGTAGCAGTCAGCCTTGCGAGTTTAGCTGAAGGTATCTCCAGGAGATTGGAGTCCTCAGACCGAAGTGATCTCGGAGGGCAATATGGGGTGAGACGGTCCCTCAAATACGCTGGCCCCAGGCCGTGTAAGGCCTTAAAGGTGAGGACCAACACTTTGAAGGTGATCCGGTGCTCAATTGGCAGCCAGTGCAGATCCTGCAAAACAGGTGTGATGTGGGCGCCAGCTGGCGTGCCAGACAGGAGCCGGGCGGCAGTGTTCTGCACTAGCCTGAGCTTCCGGGTCACCGACAGAGGAAGGCCTACGTAGAGCGCGTTGCAGTAATCCAGCCTTGAGATGACTGTGGCTTGGATCACCGTGGCCAGATCGTTCCGGGAGAGATAGGGGGCCAGCCTCCTTGCCTGTCGCAGATGAAAAAAAGCGATCTTGCTGACCGCAGAGACCTGGGCCTCCATGGTCGGCTGGGAGGGGGGACCCCACAGAGTAGTGGGGAGCCCTCGGAGACCACCTCGCCCCTCCTCACACGCTGAGACCGCTGGTGGAGGAAGGAGGTCAGCCATTTAAGGGCTGTCCCCCTCACTCCAGCCACGGCCAGGCGGTGGATCAATAGATTGTGGTCGACCGTGTCAAACTACAACTCCAAAACTCAAGATCAATGTCCACTAAACCACTCCAGTAATTCCTGTTGGTCATGGGAGTTCTGTGTGCCAAGTTTGGTTCAATTCCATTGCTGGTGGAGTTGAGAATGTTCTTTGATTGTGGGTGAACTATAAATCCCAGCAACTACACCTCCCAAATGACAAAATCAATCCCCCCCCAACCTCACCAGTATTTAAATTCGGGCATATTGGGTATTTGTGCCAAATTTGGTCCAGTGAATGAAAATACATCCTGCATCTCAGATATTTACATTACGATTCAGAACAGTAGCAAAAATATTATTATTATTATTGTTATACTTCACATTTATAGACCGCCACTTCCCGAAGGCTCGGAGCGGTTTACAGAGTATAAACCCACAACCAAAAGCAAACAAATACAGCAATAGACCACACAATAAAGACATACATAATACAGAATAAGACAGTTAAGGACCTAATCTACATTTCAATACTCTACTAGGAAAAAGACACAAAATCAAAATGGCCAGTGATGTTCAGTTGGACTGGTAGGAGGTCGTGGGGCCGGAGTAAAGTGCAAATCCCATGGTGATAGACGTATTATCCAAGGGGACTGTCCAGTATTGATACTGGTCAGCCCGTCAAAAGGGGGCTGACCCTTTTGACGGGGGGAGTTGTGGCACTCCTTGGGCCCTTCCGGCGATCAGCAATCCAGGTGATGCCAAACCAGTTATTATTATTATTCGGGTTTCTATGCCGCCGACTCCCTGAGGCTCGCGGCGGCTCACAGGAACCTAAGGTACAACTACACACAAGCAGTGCGATAAAACATCTAAGACAATTAAACAGTTAAAACAGCAAAATACAAAACCCCCAGGTACAGTTCAGAAATTAGATAGCGTGACACCCCAGGACAGCGGCTAAAGCGGAACATGGGCAGGACCTACTCACCGAAGGCCTGCTTAAACAAATAAGTTTTGCAGGCGCGTCTAAACGGGAGCAGGTCCTTTATAGCCCGCGTTCCAGCCGGGAGGGCGTTCCACAGCGTAGGAGCTATAACGGAGAACGCCCTCCGGCGAGTAGATGTCAGTTTAGCCGATTTCGCCGAGGGTATCTCTAACAAATTAGCATCCTCGGAGCGTAGTGATCTCGGGGACAGTGTGGGGTGAGTCGGTCCTCAAGTACGCTGGCCCCAGGCCATGCAAGGCCTTAAAGGTAAGAACCAACACCTTGAAGGAGATCCGGTGCTCGATTGGGAGCCAGTGCAGATCCTGCAAAACAGGTGTGATGTGGCGGCCTGCTGGGGTTCCAGACAGGAGCCGGGCGGCAGTGTTCTGCACCAGCTTGAGCTTCGGGTCGCCGACAAAGGAAGGCCAACGTAAAGCGCGTTACAGTAATCCAGCCTTGAGATGACCGTAGCTTGGATCACCGTGGCCAGGTCATTCCGGGAGATATAGGGGCCAGCCTCCGAGCCTGTCGCAGATGAAAAAAGCAACCTTGCTGACCGCGGAGACCTGGGCCTCCATGGTCAGCTGGGAGTCCAGATGGACCCCCAGGCTCTTAACGGAAGGCGATGGGCATAGCGCCACACCGTCCAGGGTCGGAAGCTGGACATCTACACCACCCGAGCGGCCCGACCACAAGATCTCCGTCTTCGCCGGATTCACCCTCAACCTACAGTTGGGGCCTCCAAACCCCTAAAAGGGGGAGAGCCACTCTGCCCAGTTCGATCCCAGGATTTCGGGACAGTTCTTTCTCCGACCTATCAGCCCGTCTCCGAAGCTGGGGGTTCTCCAAAGATCGCGCCCAGCTCCTGGAGTTAACATTCCAGAATGTCCTGGGGTGGAAATTCTCCCGCTTCTTGTCAAACTTGAACTTCCTCTGTCGGACGATCCTCGTTTCCGCCTCCCTGGGAACTTCATCCTCCCGGGCTGAAACAGGAACTGCATCAACGACCAGTTCTCACGGTATCTGTATCGACTTTCTCCGTCGCCACCTGCGATTCTTCCTGTGCCTGCGCGGAGAGTCTGACAAGGCGATGTGGCCGGGAGTGTCCTCAAGGCCACCCGCCATCTTCCTGGGACCATACTCAAGTGTCCCAGCCTACAGAAGCTCCCTCCAGGTCTCCCTCTCTGTCAGGCCCAGGCACCGGCGCCGATGATGGGCTCCCGTGCGCAGCGAGCAAGGCTCCTCTCTAGGAGACCCCAGGGCATATGCAGAGGCCCCGGGGGAAGGTCACTGGGGCACTGCTGGAGTGGCCCTGGAGACCTCCAAGCCCCGCCACCCCAACCAGGAACAAGCCAAGACTTGGTCCAAGGGACAGTGTTCGCCAAACAAACAGTGCTGGCCACCCATTCGGTTCAAAGGACAGTCTTCAGCCTCCACCTCCGAAGAACCAGCCCGGGGAGATTGACACCATTGCCGCTCCTCGGCCCCCATCTCTCGGGGTCCAGCTAGGTGCGGCGGCGGGCACCGTAATGGCCTGTCACTCTTTATTTCCACCATTTCTACCCCGCTTCTTCTCAACCCCCTAAGGGGGACTCAGAGCGGCACTCTTCACCCTCGGCGTCGACCGGCTCCTCCGCACCTCCCCAAACTGTCCAAAATTAGAATTATGGAGTAGCAACGGAAATAATGTTATGATTAGGGGTCACCACAACAGGAACTGTCTTAAGGGGTCGCAGAATTATGAAGGTTGAGAAACATTGATCTTATTTATTTATTTATTTGTCACGTTTCTATACCGCCCCTCTCAGCCCGAAGGCGACTCGGGACGGTTTACACAGGCAGTCTCTGCCCTCAATACAACACCGCCACAAGTCAACCCCCAGAAAAAAAACATAATAACAATTAAAAACATACAATTGCAGCCTCAGCGTCATGTTGAAATCAGTTTCCATCACATCGTCGCCAACCCAGACGACAGCACAGCGAGCAGATGCCTTGAGCCGAAACCGCACCGCCGCCGGAAGAGGCGTCGTCGCAGGCCAGGGAGCGCCAGCCCCTCTCCCTCCGACTCCTCCAGAGACCTCCAGCATCGGGGTCATCGACTCCCCGGACTCCTCGCACGCTCGACTAGCCACCTGGGAGGGATGAAACCCCCCGCCCCTGAGCCCAGGTCCAGGCGATCTTTTCGCCCTAGAACCTTCTGGGGCTCAGGGTTCGAGCGCCAGCCACCGGTCACATCTGAGACCAATAAACAACACCTCTTCATTATGCCTGGCTCCCTCTGCCAGGCTGCGGACGGAGGAAGCTGGCCCGTACTTCTTTCCTATGGCCAGCGGAGGATTTGCCGCAAGACCCCCCCAGGCTTCCATCCTTTGATGGTCTAGTGGGTCCAGCCTAGGCCCTGGATCATCTTCTATGTCCCGAACCCTGACCCGAACCCTGACTTTCCCCTCCCTTCCCGATTGTTGTATTGTTTTGTCTGTCATCCATTGCTATGTTACTTGTTGCCTCTTGGCCTTGTAAGCCACTGCGAGCCTCACGGAGTTTAGCGGCATAAAAGTCCAAAGTAATAAATAAAGAATAAATAATTCCTTCTATCCAATTAAGCCTTATATTTCATCTGGAAATATAAGGCTTAATTGGATAGAAGGAATGCCTCCTCAAATAACCAGGTCTTGACTTTCTTGCAAAACGTCAGGAGGGAGGGGGCCGATCTGATGTCTCTAGGGAGGCGTTCCAAAGCCAAGGAGCCACCACTGAAAAGGCCCTGTCTCTCGTCCCCGCCAGTCGCGCCCGCGAAGAAGGCGGGACCGAGAGCAGGGCCTCTCCAGATGATCTTAAACATCTCGATGGTTCATAGGGAGAGATGCGTTCGGACAGGTAAGTTGGACCAGAACCGTTTAGGGCTTGAAAGGCCAAAGCCAGCACTTTGAATTGTGCCTGGTAGCAAACTGGTAGCCAGTGGAGCTGGCACAACAGAGGTGTTGTACGCTTTCTGAATGGCGCTCCTGTTATCAACCTGGCTGCTGTCCGTTGGACTAGTTGCAGCTTCCGAACAGTCTTCAAAGGCAACCCCACGTAGAGAGCATTGCAGTAATCTATACGGGATGTAACCAGAGCATGGACCACCGTGGCCAAGTCAGACTTCTCAAGGTACGGGTGCAGCTGGCGCACAAGTTTTAACTGTGCAAATGCTCCCCTGGTCACCGCCGAAACCTGGGTTTCAGATCCCTGCCTCTTACGCAAGTCACTTAAAAGCGTCTCAGTTTCTGAGTGTATGATGCAGAGTCTTGTTCGGAGCCTTTTGAAGTTAGTTGAAGGCATCCCATTGATTTCAGCAGGTTTGAAAGGCTAGGTGTTCTTGCCATGCAGCAGCTGCTGACTAAACACACGTTATAAAAAAACCCAATTAATTTTGATGCCCTTTTTAAAGGTGGCAAATGCAGTTATGATCATTGCAGCTGAAATTCACCATCATGTTTAGTGGTGCAAATAATGGAGATCTCCACTCACCCAATCCAAAATGGTTACCTAATGCTGGGATATTTTTTTTAAAAAAAAAAACCATTGCCAGGCACCTCTTTGAAGGGTTTCTGTGAACTTCCATAGGTTTTTAGCTTTTTCATCACTGGAGAGATTTTGAGACACTTAGTAGCTGTGACAGATGATAGCAAAAAGTAGATATGCATTTATTTATTATACGTTTCCTCAGCGTGTGGATTTGTATTATGTTGTTCGGTTTGTAAATTGTCGCCTGATAAATCGGATGTGTTAAGGCAGTGTTTTTCAACCTTTTTTGAGCCGCGGCACATTTTTTTGCATTTACCAAATCCTGGGGCACACCGCCAACCAAAATGACACAAAATGACACTCAAACACAGTAATACATATAGTTAATATGTTTTAGAATATATTTATGCACTCAGTGTGAAACCTGGGCCTGTTTCGATGAACACAACATAGATATCCTGGCAGGAATGGCAGAAGGACACAAACTTCCCACACAGAACTCCCATAACCAAGAGAAAATGCTATAAGAGTTTGGTGGGCATTGACCTTGGGTTTTGGAGTTGTAGTTCACCTATTTCCAGAGAGCACTGTGGACTCAAACAATGTTGGATCAGGACCAAACTTGGCATGAATACTTGGCTTCCGTTCGGGCCATGGGACAGAGACCGTCCTGGTCTCCATCACAGACCTACTCCGATGCCACTTGGATCGAGGCGGATCGGCGCTGCTCGTGTTATTGGACCTCACGGCAGCGTTTGATACTGTCGATTACCAACTTTTGACACACCGCCTGGCGGTGGCGGGGGTGAGGGGGACAGCCCTCAACTGGCTGTCCTCCTTCCTCCAAAACCGCCTGCAGCGAGTGAAGTGGGGAGGGGTGGTCTCCGAGGGCGCCCCCTTACATTGTGGTGTCCCTCAGGGGGCCATTCTCTCCCCGCTGTTATTTAACATCTACATGCGACCACTCGCCCAATTGGTACGGAGTTTTGGGCTGGAATGTCACCAGTACGCTGATGACACCCAGCTCATTCTGAGGATGGACCCCGGGGTGGAATCTGTACCCGATAATTTCCATCTCTGCCTGGAAGCCGTAACTGGATGGCTGCGAGCCAGTAAGTTGAAGGTGAACCCGGCGAAGACGGAGATCTTGTGGCTGGGCCGCCCGGGGGCAGAGACCCAGCTGCCGACGTTTGATGGTGTGGCACTTCGCCCACAGCCCCTAGTTAAGAGCCTTGGGGTCCAGCTGGACACCCAACTGTCGATGGAAGCGCAGATTGCCTGCGCTTGCAAGACAGCGTTCTACCATCTGCGGCAGGCGAAACGGCTGGCTCCTTACCTCTCCCGCAGCGACCTGGCCACGGTGATCCAAGCCACGGTCATCTCGAGGCTCGATTACTGTAATGTGCTGTACATTGGCCTACCCTTGTCGATGATCCGGAAACTTAAGCTGGTGCAGAACGCAGCAGCGCGCCTGCTGTCGGGAGCCCCAAGATCTGCGCATGTGACCCCACTCCTGCGTGCACTGCACTGGCTTCCCATTGGTCTCCTTCATTTGGTCTCCTTCAAGGTGTTAGTTCTAACTTTCAAGGCCTTACATGGTTTGGGGCCAGTGTACCTGAGGGAGCGTCTTACCCCATATAAACCCAGAAGATCACTGCGTTCAGAGGGGCTCAATCTACTAGAAGTCCCTAGTATTAAGATCTGTAGGCTGTCGAGCACCCGGCAGAGAGCATTTACAGTGGCCGCTCCGATCCTCTGGAATTCTCTGCCGGAGGAGATACGAGCACTACGGGGTTTGTTGGCCTTCCGCAAGTCTGTGAAGACTTGGCTATATAGGCAGGCATTTGGTCCCAACTGATGCCTCCTATAGCTCGCCAGCGGCCATCATACCGTTTTGCCATGTATTGCCTGTACATTATTGCTGCCGGGGTTATTGTGGGGAGTGGGGCCTTTGGGTATTCGTTTTTATCTGTACTGATGTTTTACTGATTTTACTGATTATGTTGTAAACCGCTCTGGGCTCCGGAGAGAGCGGTCTACTAAATCGAATTTATAAATAAATAAATAAATGAATAAAATATGCCCAAATGTGAACACAGATGGAGTTTGGGGGAAATAGGCCTTGACATTTGGGAGTTACAGTTTCTGGGATTTATAGTTAACACACAATCAAAGAGCATCCTGAACTCTTGCAACAATGGAATTGAACCAAACTTGGAATATTGAACTCTCATTACCAACAGAAAGTACTGAAAGGGTTTGCTTGGGAATTGACCTTGAGTTTGGAAATTGTAGTTCACCTACACCCAGAGAGCACTGTGGACTCAAACAATTTTATGTTATGTTGTTGTTTGTTTTATATCCAGAATCACAATGTCTCACCACTTTAAGGTCCCTAAGACAGGCATGGGAAAACTTCGGCCCTCTGTGTGCTTTGGACTTCAACTCCCACAGCCTGAGGCCCTTTCCTGCTTAAGTGGCTGAGGGGGGGGGGGGCAAGGAAAAGGGCCTGATGCTGCTAGGAATGGTGGGAGTTGGAGTCCAAAACACCTGGAAGGTCCAAGTTTGCCCATGCCAGCTTTCGACAGAGACCTCTTCCTCCCCCTCCCCCTTACTTTTTCTTCTACACTGCCGCTTCTGCCGCCATTTTGATCCGAGGGGGCAGCGTGAGCGTGTTCAGGAGGGGAGGGGGGAAGACGTGACCCGTGCGGGCGCTACTGTGTAGACTCGCCCCAGAGCAGAGCGAGGCAAAGCGAACAGAGCGAGGCTGGGAAGAAGGGAGCCCGAGTGGAGAAGAAAAAGTGTTCGGCAGGAGGGGGAAGGAAGGGGATTGGAGGTTCCAATTTCCCACGTCACACCTGAGGATTGCTCACGGCACACTAGTGTGCCATGGCACACTGGTTAGGAAACACTGTGTTAAGGATTGTGCTAATTTTATGAACTGCAGCTCTCGCTGGCTTATAGACTAGCTCAGTGCTGTCCAACTTCTACGGGGTCCAGGGCCGGATAAAAGGTCACTGATGACCCCGCCCCCAACCCCAGGCCCCGCCCCCTCCTAAAACGGCTGAAAAAGTGCAGAAGGCGGCGCCAAGAGCAGCGCGTCACAGGCCTGGCGTGACGCGCTGCCCCTTGGCACCGCCTACTCCTCCTTTTCGGCGCCCCCTCCCTTCCTAGGGCAGAGGGCGCGAAAGGAGGAGTAGGGCGGCCAAGAGCAGCGCATCACGCCAGGCCTGTGACGCTCTGCTCTTGGCGCCGCCCTCCCTCCTTTCGGCGCCTCCGCCCTAGGAAGGGAGGGGCGCCGGCAGAAGGCGGCGCCAAGGGGCAGCGCGTCACGCCAGGCCTGTGACGCTCTGCTCTTGGCGCCGCCTACTCCTCCCGGCGCCCCTCCGCCCTAGGAAGGGAGGGGGTGCCGAAAAAGGAGGAGTAGGCGGCGCCAAAGCAGAGCGTCTGAGGCCTGGCGTGACGCGCTGCTCTTGGCGCCGCCTACTCCTCCTTTCAGCGCCCCCCTCCGCCCTAGGAAGGGAGGGGGCACCGAAAAGGAGGAGGTAGGCGGTGCCAGGAGCAGCGCGTCACGCCAGGCCTGTGACGCTGCTCTTGGCGCCGCCTCCTCCTTTCGGCGCCCCCCTCCTACCTAGAGGCGGGGGCCGCGAAAAGGGCAGAAGGCGGCGCCAAGGGGCAGCGTCACGCCAGGCCTGTGACGCGCTGCTGTTGGCGCCGCCTTCTGCCGACGGCCTCGCCTAGGTAGGAGGGGCGCAGGAAAGGAGGAGGAGCTAGCTCTCTTCCTCCTCCCGGCCCCCAGCCGCCATTTTTTTAAAAAAAATCGATTTTTTTTTTCAAATTTAAAAATGGCGGCTGAGGGCATAGGTGGGGCCGTGTCCAACAGGCTACGGGGCCGGATCCGGCCCCGGGGCTGCCAGTTGGACAGCCCTGGACTAGCTAAGCCTGTGCAGCAGACATAGTATTGCATGGAGTAGAGATGGCAGAGACGTGAAGCCGAAATCTAGTGGAATGCTTTGATGTTTAACACCAACAGAACGTTGAAATCCCCCAAATCAATTTTTGGAGTACCTGGGGATAGTACAAGGGAGATGAAGTGCTGGATCTGTGACCCAACAGAAATACATCACTGAAACCAGGCTGCAGATGTAGTTTCCCATTTGAAATGCTTTCATATCTGGCATTCCAGACAAAAAATTGAAAATGCAACACGTCCTGCCTATTGCCTCATTTGACTGTGTTTGGCTACCAGGCAGGACTAAACAGATGTGGGCTGGGGAAAGCTCTGTTGCAGGCTTATTTATTCAGCTGCCTTAAAATGACTTGTAGCCAAAAGAGAAATGTGAATGAAATGACGCTGCCCTATATGGCCAAATCTGGGAAAGCAGTCCATGTTATGACAGGATGGCAAGAAGCAGTTCACTCTTCCCCGTAGTCTCTGCTTTGCCTTATGGCCATCATGTGCCTTAGTTCTGGATGATCTTCTGTTTTATATACATAAGAACTCCGTGAAGGTGCCTTAGACCAGTGTTTCCCAACCAGTGTGCCGGGGCACACTAGTGTGCCGTGAGCGATCATCAGGTGTGCCGTGGGAAACTGGAACCTCCAGGAAGGGGGCGGGGGGAGAGAGAGAGTCTAGTATGTTGAAGTATAAAAACCTTAAGAAACCTACCTCGATAAAGGCACAAAATTACAACCACCCCCCTCCCCACCCGTTGCCTACTTGGTCTCTCCCTCTCCATGCAATGGGAAGACCCGCCTCCCTTTCCCCAAGTAGAGACCTCCTCTTGCCTCCTGGGGGTTCTGTGTGGAAAGTTTGGCCCAGTTCTATCATTGGTGGGGTTCAGAATGCTCTTTGATTGTAGGGGAACTATAAATCCCAGCAACTACAACTCCCAAATGTCAAGGTCTATTTCCCCTGAACTCCATCTGTGTTTACATTTGGGCATATTGAGTATTCATGCCAAGTTGGGTCCTGATCCAACATTGTTTGAGTCCACAGTGCTCTCTGGATATAGGTGAACTACAACTCCAAAACTCAAGGCCAATGCCCACCAAACTCTTATAGCATTTTCTCTTGGTTATGGGAGTTCTGTGTGGGAAGTTTGTGTCTTTTTGCCATTCCTGCCAGGATATCTATGTTGTGTTCATCGAAACAGGCCCAGGTTTCACACTGAGTGTATAAATACATTTAAAAACACATTAACTATATGTATGACTGTGTTAGAGTGTCATTTTGTGTCATTTCTGTTGGTGGTGTGCCCCAGGATTTTGTAAATGTAAAAAGTGTGCCGAGGCTCAAAAAAGGTTGAAAAACACTGTCATAGACTGAAATAGTAATTTGGACCATTTTTTCCTCACATTTAAAACATAACCCTGGAACAATAATCTAGGTCAGATATGGGTAAACCCAGGCCTGTTTCTTTGGCCCTCTTCTCTCTCACCATCCTTCCTATTCTCACTTTCCTCCATAATAATAATAATAATAATAATCTTTATTTATAAGTCGCTTCCCTCTCCCCAAAGGGGACTCGGAGCGGCTTCCATGGGGCCGTGCCCGTGCCCAAATCACAAAATATCCTTCCCTCCCTCCTTCCCTTCCACTCTTTCATCCTTCCTTCCCTCCCTCTATTCCTTCTTTCTTCCCTTCCCTTCAGTCTTCCCTTCTCCCTTTCCTCCCTCCCTCTCTCCCTCTCCCTCCCTTCCTTCCTTCCATTCCCTGCCACCCTTTCGTTCTTCCTTCTATTTTTTCTTCCTCCTTCCCTCCCTCCCTTCCCTCCCTTTCTCCTTCCATTCTTCTAGTCTATCCTTTCTTCCTTCATTCCCGCTCTCCCTCTTTTTCCTCCCCTCCTTCCCTTCTTCCCTTTTGTCCTTCCTCCCTTCTCTTTTCTTCCCCTTCCCTTCCACACTTTTGTCTTTCCTTCCTTCCTTTTAGTCTTTCCTTCCTTCTCTCTTTCCTTCCTTCTTACCTCATTCCCTCCCCTGTCTCTTTCTCCTTCCTCTCGTCCACCCTTTTATCCTTCCCTCTTTCATCCCTTTCCCCTTTCTTCCTTTCTTCCATCTTGTTCCTTCCTCCTTTCCTCCCTCCCCTCCCTCTTTCTCCTTCCATCCTTCTCTTCCACCCTTCTATCCTTCCTTCCATTTTTCATCCCTTCTTCCTTCCTTCCTTCTTTCCTTCACTTTTGTCTTTCCTTCTCTCTTCCCTCCCTCCCTCTTTCTACCTCCCTCCATTCCCGTCTACCATTTCGTCCTTCCTTCTCTCTTTCATTCCTCCTTCCCTCCCTTTCTTCTTCCATTCTTTCCTTCCGTCCTTCCTTCCCTCTCTCCCTCTTTCTTCTTCCATCCTTCTCTTCCTTCCTTTCGCCCTTCCTTCTCTCTTTCCTTCCTCCTTACCTCACTCCCTCCCCTCTCTCTTTCTCCTTCCTCTTGTCCACCCTTTTATCCTTCCCTTTTCTCTTCCTTCCCTTTCATCTTTTCTTCCTTCTCTTTCCTTCCCCCTTTCCTCCCTCCCTCCCCTCCCTCTTTCTCCTTCCATCCTTCTCTTCCACCCTTCTATCCTTCCATCTTTCATCCCTTTCTCCTTCCTTCCTTCCCTTTTCTCTTTCCTTCTCTCTTCCCTCTCTCTTCTTTCTCCCTCCCTCCATTCCCATCTACCCTTTCGTCCTTCCTTCTCTCTTTCATTCCTCCTTCCCTCCCTTTCTTCTTCCATTCTTTCCTTCCTTCCTTCCTCCTCTCTCCCTCTTTCTCCTTCCATCCTTTTCTACCTTCCTTCCTTCCTTTCGTCCTTCCTTCTCTCTTCCCTTCCTCCTTCCCTTCCATCACCGGGCAGCCAATCCTCCGAGGAGAGAGTGCTAGCATGTTAGAAAGTTTGCCCGTGCCTGATCTAGGCTGTGTATCCTCAGAGACAAAAGCTTCCCAACCTATCCCCATTCTCCTCCCCCCTGTCATTTATGTTTCTCCTCCCCATTCTACTTACTCACAAGGAGTCTTCCAGAGGGCTGATTGTTTCTCCATCTACGACAGGGTAGGCGACTGGCCCCCTACCTATCCAGGGATGACCTGGCTACGGTGATCCAAGCGACGGTCATCTCGAGGCTAGACTACTGTAACGCCCTCTACGTAGGCCTACCCCTGTCGACAATCCGGAAACTCAAGCTAGTGCAAAATGCGGCGGCTCGACTGCTGGTGGGAGCACCAGTAAGAGAGCACGTCACCCCTATCTTGCAGCATTTGTACTGGCTACCAATCGAGTGCCGAATTGTCTTCAAGGTGATGGTTTTGACCTTTAAGGCCTTGCACGGCCTGGGGCCAGTGTACCTGAGGGACCGCCTTACCCCGTACGTTCCCCCGAGATCACTGCGCTCGGAAGAGAGAAATCTCCTGACCATACCATCTCTCCGTTCCTGTCACCTTTCTTCAACGAGACGACAGACCTTTTCTGTTGCAGCCCCGGCACTTTGGAACACACTGCCGGAGGATGTGTGGGCCATCACAGAACTTATCTCATTCTGGAGGGCATGTAAGCCAGTAAGTTGAAGGTGAACCCGGCGAAGACGGAGATCTTGTGGCTGGGCCGCCCGGAGGGGGTAGCAACCCAGCTGCCAACATTCGATGGTGTGGCCCTTCGCCCTCAGCCATCGGTAAAAGTCTAGGGTCCGGCTGGACGCCCATCTGTCCATGGAGGAGCAGATTGGCTGTACCTGCAGGACAGCATTCTACCATCTACGGTTGGCTAAGCGTCTGGCTCCCTACCTCTCCCAATGCGACCTGGCCACGGTGATCCAAGCCACGGTCATCTCGAGGCTCGACTACTGTAATGCGCTCTACATTGGCCTTCCCTTGTCGATGATCTGGAAGCTTAAGCTGGTGCAGCATGCCGCAGCTTGCCTCCTTCTGGGCGCTGCAAGATCCGACCGCGCGACTCCACTTCTGCGCGAGCTGCACTGGCTCCCGATTGAATTCCGGGTCCTCTTCAAGGTGTTAGTCCTCACTTTTAAGGCCATCTATGGTTTGGGGCCAGTGTACCTGAGGGAGCGACTTACCCCTTATGTGCCTGCGAGATCACTTCGCTCCGAGGAGCACAACCTCCTTGAGGTGCCTTCCCTCGGAACTTGCAGAGTAGCCACTACACGGCGGAGGGCATTTTCGGTAGCTGCCCCAAGTCTCTGGAACGGCCTCCCGGAGGAGATCCGCGCCATCCGCTCTCTTTTGCCCTTCCGCAAGGCCTTGAAGACTTGGCTCTTTAGAAAGGCGTTCGGTCCTTGACCCAACCACATTGCCCGCCATGCCGCCTATGGCTCCCCCAGATTTTATCTCGTCCCCCCAGCCTTTGCCGAGGGCTAGTGCTTTTAATAGGTTTAACTGTCTTGATGTGTAATGTGTTTTTAACTGTTTAACTGCTTAATTGTTTATTACACACGGGGCTTTTGCTTCTTTGTAAACCGCTCTGAGCTCCGGAGTGAGCGGTATACTAAATCGAAGTTAATAAATAATACATAAATAAATAAATCTTGTTCAGGCAAGCCTCCAACTAAGCCCGGACGTGGAATTGTGATGTCTTCCTGCCTTAAGAAGTCTTGTGTAGCACCTGTATTTTACCGTTTTTATGTAACTGTTGCGCCTCGGTGCAAATTTTAATCAGCTGTATGTAAACCGCCCCGAGCCTGCTGGAAGGAGCGGTATACAAGATCGAGGAAATAAATAAATAAATGTGTGTACCGAGTAAATTGTGCAGCATTGTTTCACCTTGGCTCTTCTTGATTGCAGAATTCGGGTTTTTCAAGCAAGAAAACCTGCACCTCCCCTCTTGTGAGTACCCATTGTTTACACTGGAGGTCTTTTAGTGTTGTCAACTAGCAATGTATATGGCGGGAACGGCCAACCAGCCCTTTCTCTCCAGTCCCCATGGAGGGAGCTGTGAGTTTTCCATTGAGTGACATTGTACAGACTACGATAATAGGAGCCGCAGTCTCCGTCTTCCTCAGTAAATCATTACTGTGAGTTCTGCCCACCCACTCGCTAATCCATATATCCTGCCATCTGTCAGCTCACCTAGGGCCCTCCCATTTATCTGTTTCAGCCACAGACGTGATCGCTGTGGAAGAAGCAACCGCAAATTCCTGGTCCCTTGTGTGTATGTCTCAGTCTGCCACAGAGAGTGCAACATGCCCCATTTTGACAAACCTATACGATAGGTTTGTCAAAGACTGCAATGCTGCAAGAGCTGTATAGATTGAACGCAGCTTGCTCTTTACTAACGGAGAAGCTCTGGTTTGGTTTGGTTTTCCCCCTTCTCAGTCACAAGTCTTAAGAACAGGTGATAGATGTTTTGACAGATGTTGACAATGAAATGTTTGCCTAGTTGTTGGAAACCGCCCTGAGTCCCTTTGGGGAGATAGGGCGGTATACAACATTTTATTATTGTTATTATTATTATTAAAAATATTAATGGAGTAAAAATAGATCCGTGGACACTTAAAATACTCTTGTTATAAGCAAGCAAACTGGGCCCTGAAGAATAAGAATGAGGCACAATTCTCTGTAATTAATCTCTATACATAATAAAATAGAAAAAGATGTATGTATGTCTGTGGAGGAAGTGTCCGCTTACACAGACAGCCTGGGGCCTCCACAAGCAGGCTAGAATTCCAAGTGCTGAGAAGCCTCCAAAGGCACTCCCTCACCTGACATTGCAGGTTACAGTGAGCGCCATTCACATGGAGCCCAAACACTGCCCATGTCCTCCCCAAACACCGGCTCACCACCCAAGTAATGCTTTCATTCGGGGAGACTTCCATCCTACATTTAGTGTTGAATGCTGGAGGGTTTTATATTGTGTGATGTAGGCATCAAATTGTTCCTTTTGGAAGCCGCTCTGAGTCCCCCTTCGGGGGTTGAGAAGAGCGGGGTAAAATGCCGTAAATCAGTCTTTCTCAACCAGTGTGCCGTGACGGACCTCCTGCTGTGCCGCGAAAAAAGCTCTCTGCCCCCCTTCCTCCCCCCTCCTGCCGAACTCCTGCTGCTTGGGAGAGGAGGAGGAAGGGCCAGGCAGTGGCAAAGAAAAAGAAGAAGGGACCGGGGCACCGCCTCCTTCGGCCGTTTCCCCAGCCATCCTCCAATCCGCCATGACTCCCACCATGACTCTCGCCCCTTGCTCGCTGAAGCCGCGTGGAGAAGCCCCGCCCACTGAAGCCCATCCACCGCTCATGCTCCTCCTCTGTAGGAGAGCTGAAGCTGGGGGGAGGAGGCGGGGCATGGCACGGCCTGTAGGAGAGCTGAAGCCGGGGGGAGGGGGTTAAGGCATGGTGCCGCCGGACTCTGCCCCCTCCCCCAGCTTTGGCACTCCCAGCAGCTGCTCCAGCCTTGAGGGGACAGTGCGAAGCCAGCATTGTGCTGGCTCTGGCACCGCTGGCTTGGCACTACCCCCTCAAGGCTGGAGCAGCTGCTGGGAGAGGTGAAGCCAGGGGCAGAGGTGGAGCATGGCTCCGCCTGGCTCCGCCCCCTCCCCCCAGCTTCGGCACTCCCAGCAGCTGCTCCCAGCAGGCCACCAACCCCCAGCCGTTCTTTACTGTGTTAGAGTGTCATTTTGTGTCATTTTGGTTGGTGGTGTGCCCCCGGATTTTTTTAATGTTAAAAGTGTGCCGCGGCTCAAAAAAGGTTGGGAAACACTGCCGTAAATAAATAAATAAATAAATAAATAAATTTCATGTGCTCCCTCTCCCCCAGGCAGGCATCCCAGCGTTCCTTGTGTGGAATTTTCATGAGCCCGCCTACTGCCTCTCCCTTCACCCTTTCCTATGGCACACTGCAAACACAGAGGAATTCATCAGCAACTGATGAATTTGCTGGAATGAAATGAAGGGTTTGGGAGACTGACACAATAGGTATCCAGAGCACACTGAACCCAACAACGCACGTCCTGGTGCAGTTTGTGGGAGATGGACCACGGATTATGGGATTTGTAGTACTTTCAAACACTTTGGTTCCCACAGGCCACACTTGGCACACACAGCCCCCATGACCCACTCTACGTCCTGGTGCAGTTTCGAGGAGGGCGGACCAGGGATGATGGGACTTGAACTACCTCTACTCACTTCCCAAGTCCACCACTGCGACCCTCTTCCAATTTCTGATCGAGACCAAACTTGGCACACATAACCCCCATTACTGCCTTCACGTCCTGGTGAGGTTCGGGGGAGGACTGACAAGGGAGGATGGGATTTGTAGTACTTCCTTCACATCCTGGTGAGGTTCGGGGAGGACTGACAAGGGAGGATGGGATTTGTAGTACTTCCACACCCCTCTGTTCCCGCAGACCACTGCGCCCCCAACAAACACCGATAAAGACCACATTTGGCAGGCAGAACCCCAGTGACCCACTCTACATCCTACTGCAGTTTGGAGGAGGACAGACCATGGAGGATGGGCCTTGCAGTACCTTCCCTCACTTTCCAAAACTGCTGCAAACCTAATCCAATGACTGATCAAGACCAAACCTGGCACACAGAGCCCTCATGACCCACTCTACATCCTGGTGCAGTTTTCTGTGAGATGGACCACGGATGATGGGACTTGAAGTACCTTCGCTCACTTCCTAAAAACAATGCAACCCTCATACATTCACCAATACAGACCACACTTGGCACACACAGCCCCCATGACCCAATCTACATCCTACTGCAATTTCGAGAAGGGCGGACCACAGATGATGGGACTTGCAGTATCTTCAGTAATTTCATGATACCATTGCAACTCCCAATAATGATGGATCAAGGCCAAACTTGGCAGACAGAGCCTCCATGACCCACTCTACATCCTGGTGTGGTTTGAAGGAGGTTAGACCATGGACGATGGGACTTACTGTGCCTTCACTAACTTCCTGACACCACTGTGAGCCATAAAGACCAACTAGTACATTTCTTGAAAAACCCGGGCACCGCCGGATCCCCAAGCTAGTCAAAAATAAAATACAATGAGTAGGAATGGTGGGCAATAATAATAATAATAATAATAATAATAAAAACTTTATTTATTTATTATTTATTTATTTATTATTTGCATTTGTATTCCGCCTCTTCCCGAGGGCTCGTGGCGGGTTACAAGACATACATAGTGATCGGGTGCAGGCAACACTCATGCCGAACTCACGAACAAAATAAAACAATGCTATAACCATAAAAATAACAAAAATGATACTAAAAACATCATTAAAACATTGTTAAAATTACACTAAGTGACAAAAAACGGTAACACAGAGTCATAAGTCGATTGAAAGCAAGAGGCGTATATGTCAACCGAAGGCCTGCTTGAAAAGGAAGGTCTTACAGGCCCTGCGGAAGGGGCGAGCTCCCGTATGGCTCTAGCCTCCTCCGGCAGGGCATTCCAGGCCGTTGGAGCTGCTACTGAGAAGGAGCGCTGCCTAGTTGATGATAGGCGGCAGAGGCGGATCGGTGGAATCTCCAGCAGGTTTTGCTCTGCTGAGCGGAGTGATCTCGGGGGATCGTATGGGGCAAGGCGGTCCAAGAGGTACGCAGGCCCTAGACCGTACAAGGCCTTAAAGGTCAACACCAGCACCTTGAAGGGTCGTCCCCTCTCTCCGCAGGGATTCAGGGGAGTTTACAGAAATAACAAAAATGGTAAACATTCAGTGTCAATAATCAAATAAACCATAGCCAAAGCAAAACATGAAATCAATATCTATATATATAAAAATCGAGTGGTCGTGGGATGTCGTATATGCACGGCCAAACTATAACCCCCAAACACAAATCCCACGACACACATTCCCCCAGACCACGAGGTACAGACATAACACAAAAACCCCCTCACTAACTTGCAACCCCCCAAAACCGCCCCAAAAACCGCCCATTGACTCCCGTTCTGCGCTGCCCGAGCGCTGCAGAGAGGGAGAACAAATGCGCCACAGCGACCCCAAAACCCCAACCCATCCCGCCACCCCTCTCCCCACTCACCGGGACCTTCGCAGCCACACCGGCAACGCAATAACCACCTCCTCGCCATCCTCGCTCTTCACCATACGTCCCCGGTCCCATAACAGCTCTAGGCCACCGCACTACACTTCCCAGAAACCTCCGCATAAACAGGAAGTGGCCATGCCGGGGTTTCTGGGAACTGTAGTCCAAAACGCACCAGCACAAAAAGGGGCGGGTCTGGACGACGCTGCCCATGCGCGCCAGGCGGGGCAGGCCCGAGATCGGCGCACCGCCCTCCGCCGTGTCCCCCTCATTCCGGCCACGCCTGAAAGAAGGTAAGCCCCGAGCTTACCTTCTTTCAGGCGCGCCGCCGCACCCGCGGGGAACGGCGGAGGGCTGATCGGGCGATCTCCGGCCCTGCCTTCCGCCAGTGCGGCCCGGGCGGCCCCGCCTGAAAGAAGGTAAGCCTTACCTTGCTTCAGGCGCGGCCGCCGCAACCGCGGGGAACACGAAGGGAGGTAATGAGACAGAGAGGGGAGGCCTGAGAGAGAAGGGGGAAGAAAGATACGGGGGAGTGACAGAGAGAGACGGGGCAAGACAGAGAGGGGGAAGTAACACAGAAAGAAAGAGGGGGACAAGGGGGAATCAGGCAGCGAGAGAGAGGGGAGGAGAGAGAGATGGGAAAGTGAAACACAGAGAGAGGGGAGGGGACAGAAACAAAGGGGGAAACAGACAGAGAGAGGGGGGAATGTACATACACACATACATACAGAAACACATACATACACATACATACAGACACACAGACACATACATACTCACACACATACATACACACACATACATACACACACAACTACATACACACACAAACACATACATACACACACATATATATACACATACACACACATCCACACCCACACATACACACATACAAACACACACAAACACACATACATACACACACATACAAACACACATACTCATATATACAAACACAAAACACATTGTCATATCATTTCCAACCCTAACATACCCACACTTCCACACATCTCCTAAATAGGGCACAGCAACGCGTGCCGGGTTCAGCTAGTAACTTATAAAGAAACAGAAGTCAAATATTAGACTAAGTAAACATAATGAATACAGGGAGCCAGACCAATTAAACACTATACATTAAAACAGGGGTGGGCAATTATTTTTTCCAAGGGGCCACACGAGAGCCAAAAAATATTATGGAGGGCTGCACCTAAAGGCAGAACTCAATTCTAATCTACATTATTTATTTATTTACTATATATACTATATATTACACATAATTAATATTAACATATTAATATATCAAGAAATATTCATATATTGTTAGTATTAATATCATTATTATTATATTATTATAGTATATATATAGACATAATATATTGAAATTATATAATATAATATAATATTATTTATTATATTATTATAAAATTATTATAAAAGAATAATAATTAAAAGATAATCCAACTACGTACCTTAGAAAGAAGGGAGGAGGAGGAGGGCACAGGGAGGTGGAGCGGCAGGCCGTATTGCCATGGTCCTGCCTCAAAGCGGGGGGCTGCACCAGGGCAGCAGGGATTCCTTCCTGCCTTCTCCGGCAGCTCCAGAGTGCCATCACGGTGGTGAGCCTGGGCTTTGGCCCTCTTGCATAGAGGGTCGTGCGTCGGTGGAGTGAGGGAGGGCCCGAGGGTGGAGGTGGCACCAGCTGCCGGCTCTCCGCCTTCTCCTGCCTCCGGCATAGCCCCGAATGAGCTGGCTGAGGCATTCTGGGAACCGTAGTTTCCTGACTCCTACGGCTCCCAGAATGTCTCAGCCAGCTCATCCGGGACTACAGGAAGTCATCCAAAGTGGCGTCCCCACCACGCCACCAGCACTGATGCTCCCAGGCTGGCCATCCCTAGCCTCTCCATGCCGGAGGCATGAGGAAGAGGCGGAGAGCCTGGGGCACCCCTTCTTCTTGGCCCCACCCCGACGCTTCTTCCCCGGCCCGCACAGAATCGGATCCGGCCCGCGGGGCGTAGGCTGCCCGCCCCTGCATTAAAAGCACAATTAATACAATGGGGCATTCCGTGCCAAATGGTCCAAATCTTCCCACCATCATATCTCCAATTTTGTTCAAATTTTAGCTGTAGTGCCAGTCAAGTGTTACAACGAAATTTCCCAAAGTTTGAGGTCTCTAATCACAATAGTTGCTAATCTAGACCCCCTTATCTGAGGTAGACAGTCAGCGTGTGCACGACATTTAACAAAATGTCATTTTTGGGGTCTTAATAAAATTTAAGCTAAATGTATAAGAATGGCTAGTAATTTGAAATCCTGTTCGGTTTTCCCCCTGCTGATTCTAAAGAAATTCATTTTACCATGCAGTAATTTTAGACACCACCAAAGTCATGTGGCCAGCAAGACTGCATGGAGCACCATTACCTTCCCGCCGAAACGGTGCCTATTGATCTACTCACAGCCGAACGGCTAGGTGGGCAGAAGCTGGGGCTAACAGCGGGAGCTCACCCCACTCTAGTGTTCTTTCACCATTGGTTATATTGGCTAGGATCTATGTGATGGAGGGACACACTTGTCCACCCCCTGCCATGCTTGAGATCTGCCGGAGAGGCCCTTCTCTTGGTCCCACCACCGTCACAGGTGCAGTTTGTGGGGACAAGAGAGGGCCTTCTCAGTGGTGGCTCCCTGGCTCTGGAGTGCCCTCCCTAGAGAAATTAGATAGCCCCAAATCTCCAAACCTTCTGTTCGAACCTATAAACATGGCTATTTCCACGGGCCTTTGACCTGGAGTGATGTACTAAAGTCATGTGATGACATCGGCCATTATTATTATTATTATTATTATTATTATTATTATTATTATTGGGCAGTCCAGTTCCCTCTTTAACACAGACAATTATTCAGTAAGGAAAAAAAATCTTTCTAATGTGCATCTGTATGTATGTGTTATCCCCTCCTCATTTTTCATTGGTTGGAATAGCATGCATGAATGAAGAGAGCAACAACCAGAAGCAGCAGCAGCAACAGCAGCAACAGCAGCAGACACAACATGTTTCCAACTGGCCTGGAAAACAGGTAGAGACCCTGAGATTATGGGAAGAAGCTGTCAAAGCAAGGAAGAAAGGTAAAAAATCTTTGGCACTGGAAGTGTTGCAGTAAATACAGTTGATTTGACGGCGTTAGAACGGTGGTTGCGTTCTCAACCTGTGGGTCCCCAAGTGTTTTGGCTTACAACTCCCAGAAATCCCAGCCAGTTTAGAAGCTGCTAGGATTTTGGGGAGTTGAAGGCCAAAGCATCTGGGGACCCACAGGTTGAGGACCACTGGATTAGGGGAAATCCAACCCGAAATAGGTAAAGAAGTTGTCCATGAGTGCCTCACCGTTCTAAACGAACCCAAGTCCCCAGGGCCAGATCAGCTACATCCAAGAGTATTGACGGAACAAGCGGAAGGAAGTCATTTTGGAACCACTGGCAATCTTGTTGGAGAGTTCTTATCTATTATATAAAGGAGGTCCCGTCGTCGAACGACTGACAGAGACAGAGAAACCTTCCAAGGCAGAGACATCAAACTTGCCAACACAAATAGGCCTCAGGCAAGGAAGGTTTTTAGCAAAGAAACTCCCCCCCCAAAACCTAGAAGGCCCCCAAAACAACATACAAAAAAACCCTACATTTCCCAGCATCCTCTGTGGCAGCCAGCGAAACCCATTGGCCAACATCGGCCCACACAAAATGCAGGGAGGCTGAGTAACCATAGTAACGCTGGGCACAGCCAGCCAAGGCTAGGATAGAATGCTGAGTGATTTGAGTTCAGTCAGTTGGTGTTTGAGGGTTAAACTGTCAAAACCAAACTCTATGAGGGAGCAATTCTCAAGCAAATCCTACCCACACAACACAACTTCCTATCACAACCCATCCCCCCAACCTTACAGGACCCCGCACACACAACACCTACTACCACCACAAACAAAAACTAACTCCACCTACAGTATACTCCAACCACAACACAACACTGCACTGATACTCTACATACACACACAAACACCCAAAACACCCCACCCACACAAGCATTCCGCAACATACTACCACCCACAATTCCACCACACACCCACTAACTCACCAAAAAAGTAATACCTACACACAACACAATACGCACATAACACAACCTTGCATCTACTGCTCAACCCATTTGTATGCCATTCTGACCCAAAAGACAGGCCATGCTGACCTAAAAAGAACAGCATGCCTCCTAAAAAGACAGGATCGCAACGCGCACATACATCACACAAAAAAAGGGCAGAACAAACGCCAGAACAGAAACACAGTTTCTTTTTTCAAATCCAGAGTTGGGAAACCACAGAACCTCTTCGGGGCTGTCCAACTGCCGGCCCTGCAGGTGTTTTGGACTTCAAATCCCAGAAATCCTAACAGCTGGTAAACTGGCTAGGATTTCTGGGAGTTGAAGTCCAAAACACCTGCAGGGCCGGCAGTTGGACAGCCCTGCTCTACATCAACACAGCAGACGGAAAGACAAAAAACATTGTATATCCACAAGCTCTGCAGAACGCCAGCAACACCACACACCCACAACTCCCCAGGACTTCAACATCCCACCCACCAGAACAACCCACAACGACACAGCCATGACCCCACCAAGACCATAAGTAACATCAATTCCAACCCTTTGATACTCAGACTTTCTCGCATCTCCTAAATAGGGCACAGCAACGCGTGCCGGGTACAGCTAGTTATCTATATATATAAAAGGAGAGCTGTCATGCTTAGGAGCTTTTAGACAGCAAAACCACACAACGCATACACACACACACAAGCAAACAAGGTATGTTTACCACCCGGAAAAGTCACACAAAACTTAAAAACAACACTAAAAAAACTAAAAACATGGGGAGCTATACTTCCCAGCATCCCCCGCGCCAATGATGAACGCCGCGCGTGCAGGGAAACAATCCGTGCGTGCCCAGACCCCTTCTCTCTCCTCCCCCCGTTCACCAAAAAGGAAACAACAAAAAAAACATTTCAACTTCTCTCCCCTTCCACCCACCCTAGAGAAAACAAAATACACAAATATTCAAACCTGCTGGGGGCCAGTGAGGTCCATGCACACCCCTTGCCTTCAATAACGGCAAGGTGAGAGCTCGGGAGCGGCTTCCAGCCCGCCGACTTTGCAGTGGGACTACACTTCCCAGAAAGCCCCACGTGGCCCACCGCTGTCCACTCTCTGCCCTCCTCCCGTGCTCGCTCGCCTTGCCTTGCTGCCCGGATGGGATGGAGTGGGCAGCGCGGAGCCGGAAGTGGGCCCTCACCTCAGAGGCAGGCAGGCGGGCGGACCCGCGTCAAGTGAGTCCAAGCACCAGGGAGAGGGGGAGGGCAACGGGGAAAGGAGAGGGGTGCCACCTTCACACGAGCACTATTGTGCGTGCGTGTCCAAACCCCTGCTCTCCCCTCCCCCCCCCCGAAGGAAAGTAAACAAAAAGACCCATAAGAACCCGCTGGTGGACAGCCCGAGACAAAAGGAAGGGGAGAAAGAAAGAAAGACAGAGGGGGCGAGAAAGAGAGAAAGTGAAAAGGAAGGAATGAAAGAGGTAGGAGAGAAGGAAAGAAAAAAGGGAAGGAAAGAGGGAGCAAAGGGAGGAAGGAAGAGAGAAAGGGAGGGAAGGAAAGACAGAAGGAAGGATGGAAGCAATAAGTGAAAGAACGAGGTAAAGAAGGAAGAAATGAGAGAAGATAAAGAAAGGGGGAAGGAAGGAAAGGAAGGAAGAACATACAGTAGAAAGGAAAGAAAAATGAAAGGCATCAAAGAAGTACAGAAGGAAGGAAGGAAGGCGAACAGACTGGAAGGAAGGAGAGAAGAAAGAAGGGAAGGAATGAAAGGGGGAGAAAGGTAAGAGAGAGGGAGGGGCGGAAAGAAGGAAAGAGGGAAGGAAGGACGGAAGGAGGTACCACAGGAAGGAAGAAGAGAAAGTATACAGGAAAGAAAAGGTAACAACGGAAGGTCGACCTGGTGAGGGGAGGAGAAAAAGGAAGGAAAGAAAGAGGGAGAGAGGGGAAAAAAGGACGACTGATTGAGAAAAGGAATGAATGGGAGGAAGGAGGGAAAGGAAAGACGGAAGGAAGGAGGAAAGAAAGAAGGAAAAAGCTGAAGGATGAGGAAGACAGGGAAGAGAGCAAGAACGAAAGGCAGGAAGGGATGTTGCTGTTGTTGTTTGCCACAGCAACGTGTGGCCGGGTACAGCTAGTAATATAATACGGGCGGCATATAAATGTCATAAATAAAATAAAATAAATTCTTGGAGAACGGGACAAGTCCCAGCAGATTGGAGGAGGGCAAATGTGGTCCCTATCTATCTCGCCACGGACCATGCCCCTTTCCTCGTGGCCATGCGCCCGTGGCAAGGAGGCGAGAGAAAACCGTAGGCACAGTTTCCTAGGTCTCTCACTCTTCCCAGATGTATGGAGCGTAAAGCCTCTTCTTCATTGACTTGCATGAGCATATCAAATCTCTGCCACATTCCTTTTCACGATTGCCATTTGCATAAGCAGGGGTTTTGGTGGCATTGGTTGCAACCCCTATGGCAGTGTTTCCCAGCCTTTTTTGAGCCGCGGCACACTTTTTACATTTACAAAATCCTGGGGCACACCACCAACCAAAATGACACAAAATGACAGTAATACATATGTTTTTAAATGCATTTATACACTCAGAGTGAAACCTGGGCCTGTTTCGATGAACACAACATAGATATCCTGGCAGGAATGGCAGAAAGACACACACGAAGGTCTTGCTCAATTTATAGTTAACACACAATCAAAGAGCATCCTGAACTCTTGCAACAATGGAATTGAACCAAATTTGGCATATTGAACTCTCATTACCAACAGAAAGTACTGAAAGGGTTTGCTTGGGAATTGACCTTGAGTTTTGGAGTTGTAGTTCACCTACACCCAGAGAGCACTGTGGACTCAAATAATGATGGATCTGGACCACACTTGAAATGAATACTCAATATGCCCAAATATGAACGCAGATGGAGTTCAGGGGAAATAGGTCTTGACATTTGGGAGTTGTAGTTGCTGGGATTTATAGTTCCCCTACAATCAAAGAGCACTTGAACCCCACTAATGATAGAACGGGACAAACTTCCCACACAGAACCCCAAGGTGGCTCCCTTCATGAATGGCTCTCTCCCTCTTCCGCACACACACCGAAAGCATCCCCCTCTCTCCCTGGCAAAACAATGGCTTATTTATTTATTTATTTATTTATTTATTTGGACTTATATGCCGCTAACTCCATACGGCTCACAGCGGCTTACAAAGTCAAGAAATAACAATACAGAATAAAAAGACAGACAAGACAATACACCAGAGAATACATAAATAGGGTGGAACATCACGGGGTGAACAACAACAGATAGGGAGGGGACGACCAGGCTCATGCCAAGGGGCAGAGCCACCCGGTGGAGCTATCCCAGACCATCAAATGGGGAGCCGGGGTCCCACAAATCGAGGAACAGCCTCAGAGACTCCAAGTCTAAGTGGAGACAGTCACTGTGGTGTGGTTGTTGCCAGCCTGTAGACCATGCCTTGTCATCGGGCGGCTTGTCCACCCTCCTAGGTTGGGGGTTCGCGGTGAAGGCGCCCGAACCTGCGGGCAGTGTTCCGAACGTCCTGGGATGGGGCCCTCCGGGGGGCACCTTCTGGGCGACAGCCACCGTGGGGGGGGGGGGGAGGTATAACAGAGCACGGGAGAGACATCCTCCGGCCCCTACCCCGTCCTCGACCTTGTCTCCGCCTCATCGGGTGTCCATCGAACTTGGGTGACCCACCGGGGCCCGGGCTGGCCACAGTCAGGGGGATCGCCGACAGCCGCCCCGCACGTCGCCGGGGCCGCTCCCCCGGAGCCTTTGCCAGGACTCCTCAATGTCCACCGCATCCGTCGCAGGCCGCCTGCGCAGCGGCAGAGGGGAGCTCGCAGCTCTGGGCGGTGTGGGACCGGCAGTGGCGGCAGCCCACGACTGGGGCCGCCGGGGGGGCGGTCCCAGCCACTGGGAAGGGTGGAGAGGGCGGGACCAGGGACGCCGGACTGGAGGGGGCCGGCGCCATGTTGAGACCGCCAGCCGGTGTCTGCACCGTCGAGCTCGGGGCGCGGCCCAGAGCCGCCCACGGGCTCCACCACTGGACCGCCGTCGCTCTCACTGGGGTCTCGGCCGTGGGCTTGGCAAAGGCGAGGCCAGAAAACAGCCGCAGCAGCGGCGCCCTCCCTCTCCTCCAACCCTCTCCTCACACACACACAAGAAGGCCTCAGAGCCCGCCTCACCCGCTAGGCCCGGAGCCGCCTCCGTCCGCTTGGCCTCCCCCTCGGTTCCAAACAGAAGGGAAGGCACTCACTCGGCCCACGGTTGCCTGCCTTCCTTCCGCTTCCGTTCCCCGCTTTTCCCTCGATTGGAGGCTGGCTGGCGCGTGCAGAGGGGTAACGGCCGAAGGAGGCGGCACCCCGGCCCCTTATTTTTCTTCTTCACCACCGCCCGGCCCTTCCTCCTCCTCCTCCTCCCCCAAGCAGCAGGAGGGGGAAGAAAGGGGGGAAGAGAGGTTTTTTCCACGGCACACCAGGTGATTGCTCATGGCACACTAGTGTGCTGCGGAATGTAGAGTATATGCATCATATTTCCTTTTCACCCCTACAATTTACCCCCATCAGCCCCACATAATGTGGTTCTCAGACATAGTGTTTTGCTTAAATACAGAGCTGTTTTATATGTTATTTTTGGGTCTTGGCCACACATAAAATATGTTGTTCTGATGTGAGATTCCCAATACATTGTCCGTTTGATATAGGGACCAAGGTAGAAGTCTCTCCCCTTCTGACACAATTTACAGTCAAATTATATGATTTGTGGTTTATGCATCTTGGGGAAAAAAGCACTACTTCGAAACCTTGTGGAGCTGCTGGTGGTCAGAATATAGAGCTAGTTAGACCAGTGATTTTCAACCTTTTTTGAGCCACGGCACATTTTTTAAATTTACCAAATCCTGGGGCCCACCACCAACCAAAATGACACAAAATGACACTCTAACACAGTAATACATATCGTTAATATGTTTTTAAATGTATTTATACACTCAGTGTGAAACCTGGGCCTGTTTCGATGAACACAACATAGATATCCTGGCAGGAATGGCAGAAAGACACACACACGCACAAGACATACTAATACTAACACAAAATGACACAAAATGACACTCTAACACAGTCATACATATAGTTAATATTTTTTTAAATGTATTTATACACTCAGTGAGAAACCTGGGCCTGTTTCGATGAACACAACATAGATATCCTGGCAGGAATGGCAGAAAAGACACAAACTTCCCACACAGAACTCCCATAACCAAGAGAAAATACTATAAGAGTTTGGTGGGCATTGACCTTGGGTTTTGGAGTTGTAGTTCACTTATATCCAGAGAGCACTGTGGACTCAAACAATGTTGGATCAGGACCAAACTTGGCATGAATACTCAATATGCCCAAATGTGAACACAGATGGAGTTCAGGGGAAATAGACCTTGACATTTGGGAGTTACAGTTTCTGGGATTTACAGTTAACACACAATCAAAGAGCATCCTGAACTCTTGCAACAATGGAATTGAATCAAACTTGGCATATTGAACTCTCATTACCAACCATCAACCAAAATGACACTCTAACAGTCATTTTACTAACTGTCACCCTTCCCCCTCGTGACGCCGCTGCTTCCGCCAAACCCCCCTCCTGCCCCACCTGGGAGGCCCGTCACCGTCCCGCGGGGGAGGGCTGCGCTGAGTGGCCGAAGCGCACATGGGCTCGGCTGAGCAGGGCGAATAGGAATTGCTCAACACGGGGTGGCTCCGAGCCTCGGAACAAACTGCGCCGGAGGCTAGCAGCCGTTGCCACCCCCAGCTCTCCTCCCCGAAGGGCTTCAGCCCCCCCAGGGGTGCCTCCCCGCCCACGTCCGTTCGGCTTCCCTGCTGTCGCCTTGGGGCCAGATCGGGAAGGAACCAAGCTGGGCTGTGGAGCTGCGCATCCCGGCCTCTGCTCTGCAGCGAACCCGGAGCACAGCCAGGAGACGCCAGGAGATGAGAGGTTGCTCCCCTTCCCCAGCGCGGAGGGGCTATAGGGCAGAAAGCCTCGTCTCGAGCCTCCGGGAGCGGGGTCAGATGGGGGCAGCTCCCGCGGACTCCTCCACCCTCTCCTCCTCCTTGCTGCCGGAGGTGAGGAGGGAAGAAGAGCGCCCAGGATCCAGGAAGCAGGAGCCGCAGCCCAGCCAGGTAGCCCTTGGCGCGCAGAGGGAGGGAAGGAAAGGAAGGAAGGAGAGAGAGAGGAGGGAGGGAGGAAAGTTCTGGACGCCGAGGGCTCTCCCTGACTGCAGCCAGGCTGGCTGGCATTGCTGCTTCGGCCAGGAAAGCCTCATCTCCGCTGCCTGAAGTTTCCTGCTAGGCTCTCTCTCTCTCTCTCTCCAGTGTAATTTCCCATGGCACACCTGATGATCTCTCATGGCACACTAGTGTTCCGCGGCACACTGGTTGAAAATCACTGAGTTAGACAATGGGCTGTCCTGGCCTAAGTTGTGATATGCTAACCTTTGACCAGAAATATTTGGGACTTTGAAACGTGAACGCTAGACCCGATGCAGAGATGCCGCTTGTTTGCTTTTTGACAAGATAATAGGGACGAACGAGAGCAATGTTTGTCACTGAATGGCTTAATTGCAACCCCTTTCCTCCACCTCCCAATTTTAATTGCAGAAAGTCAGCAGACTCTGAGGCCAACTACAGTCAAGCAAGGTAGGGTCAGATACGTTTCTATCGTAAGGCTGGGCTCTCGGCTCTCTTAACCTCCTCCTTGAAATGCCAACAGGGGTGCAAAGGTGGCCGTTTCCAGAGTAAAATAACCATTGTTGCTGGAATGAAGGCAGCACACCTGGGTGGAGGGGGGGGGATCCCATTGGACCGAGTGTAGGGCCACCTCCCTCTCTTAACCTTGTGCGGCCTATTTCTCATCACCCCTGTCCTCTGTTGTGCAGTCTGCGTATGTATGTAAGCATAGCTTATTGCAGTGTTTCCCAACCTTTATTGAGCCGCGGCACACTTTTTACATTTACAAAATCCTGGGGCACACCACCAACCAAAATGACACAAAATGTCACTCTAACACAGTAATACATATAGTTAATATGTTTTTAAATGTATTTATGCACTCAGCGTGAAACCTGGGCCTGTTTCGATGAACACAACATAGAAATCCTGGCAGGAATGGCAGAAAGACACAAACTTCCCACACAGAACTCCCATAACTAAGAGAAAATACTATAAGAGTTTGGTGGGCATTGACCTTGGGTTTTGGAGTTGTAGTTCACCTACCGTATTTTTCGCACCATAAGACGCGCAGTTTTTCCTCCCAAAGTGGGATGAAAAATCAGTTGTGTCTTATGGAGCGGAAGATGCAGGCCGGGGGCGCTGGAGGAGAGGGAGGGACGGCGATATACTTACCCTGTCGCTGCCTCTCCTCTTCTCTGGTCCGTTGCGGCGGCGGAGGGACGCTAGTTCACTCCCCTTTGCCTCCTTTCCCTTCCCCCACCTTTTCTTCGCTCGAGGAAAGGTGGGAGGGATGGAAAAGGAGCCAGGGGAGGAGTCAGCGTCGCGTCAGAGCTGACGCGACCCTGGTTCACTCCCCCTTTGCCTCCTTTTCTTTCACTCCCACCTTTTCTTCGCTCGAGGAAAGGTGGGAGGGATGGAAAAAAGGAGCCAGGAAGAGTCAGCGTCGCGTCAGAGCTGGACGCGACCCTGGTTCACTCCCCCTTTGCCTCCTTTTCTTTCCCTCCCACCTTTTCTTCGCTCGAGGAAAGGTGGGAGGGATGGAAAGGAGCCAGGGGAGGAGTCAGCGTCGCGTCAGAGCTGACGCGACCCTGGTTCACTCCCCCTTTGCCTCCTTTTCTTTCCTCCCACCTTTTCTTCCCTCGAGGAAGGTGGGAGGGATGGAAAAGGAGCCAGGGGAGAGTCAGCTAGCGTCGCGTCAGAGCTGACGCGACCCTGGTTCACTCCCCCTTGCCTCCTTTTCTTTCTCTCCCACCTTTTTCTTCCTCGGAAGGTGGGAGAAAGAAAAGGAGCCAGAGGAGTCAGCCAGACGCACCTGCTGATAAGATTTACCTAGATTTTAGAGGGGGAGTGAAAATATTTTTTTTTTCTATTTTCCTCCTCTAAAATCTAGGTGCGTCTTATCAGCAGGTGCGTCTTATGGAGCGAAAAATACGGTATATCCAGAGAGCACTGTGGACTCAAACAATTTTGGATCAGGACCAAACTTGGCATGAATACTCAATATGCCCAAATGTGAACACAGATGGAGTTTGGGGGAAATAGACCTTGACATTTGGGAGTTACAGTTTCTGGGATTTATAGTTAACACACAATCAAAGAGCATTCTGAACCCCATCAATGATAGAACTGGGCCAAACTTCCCACACAGAACCCCCAGGTGGCTCCCTTCCTGAATGGCTCTCTCCCTCTTCCACACCAGAAAGGAAGGCATTCACTCGGTCTGCGGTTGCCTGCCTTCCTTCTTTCCTGCGGTTCGAAAGAAGAAGCCGGTGGGCCTGCCTCGGACTGCGCTCCTCACTTCCGCTTCCGTTCCCCGCCCTCCCTCGATTGGAGGCTGGCTGGGGAAACGGCCGAAGGAGGCGGCGCCTTGGCCCCTTCTTTGCCGCCGCCCGGCCCTTCCTCTTCCTCCTTCTCCAAGCAGCAGCAGGAGTTCGGCAGGAGGGGGAAGAAAGGGGGCAAGAGAGGTTTTCCCACGACACACCAGGTGATCGCTCATGGCACACTAGTGTGTCACGGAGCAGTGGTTGGGAAACACTGGCTTATTGAACGTTGTAGAAATAGCACTGCAAAAGCCAAGCTTGATGTGAAAGGCGTGCAGATTCTGTATAATGTGCTGAAAGGTGTGTGCGAGTGGCTTTTATTTTCCATTCCCCCCCCCATCTCCACATGAGCATGGGATGCATTCAATGGCTAGCCAGCAGGTGGTGCTGAGACATCAGAGGTGTGCTTTTCTATCCTCCTCCTGTGCAGCTCGCCCCAGGCTTCCCATTCCAGAAGTGTGCCTTTCTAGCAAAGATGGAAACTGTGCCAACCAATGGGGTTTGAGACCCACGTCTTATTAACTGGGGTGTTGCAGTGCCTAATGAGCTCCGCTGACTAAAATATTCCACTAATTATAGTTAAACTGAGTCTTGAGAATGAAATAAGCAGGTAAATAGTGAAACCAGCTTTGTGTATCGGTCCCTAATAATGACTTTTTAAAACCTTCACAGAATGTCAGTACAACTTTGAGAAGGCTATAGAGTACGTACCGTTCGGTATGTACACTCTCCTCTACTTCTAATGTTCCTCATGAGAGGATTTTCTGCTAATACTGTGCTGTTTTTATGAACAAATCCCCCCCCCCTTTATACTAAAAATACAAAATAAAGTTCCAGGAAATGTCTTGAATTTGTATGAATTGCATGATACAGATTAGCATAGTTTATAGAACTGTAGTTCTTAATTTTTTTTCACATTTTAAGTAGATGCTGTTTTAAGAATACATATTGTTGTAGCCAGAAATGAGATGTCAAAGCAAAGAATGTATAGATGTGTATGCTTTTTTTTAAAAAAAAATGCTTAACACTTTGGGTTGTTGCGAGTTTTCCGGGCTGTATGGCCATGTTCCAGAAGCATTCTCTCCTGATGTTTTGCCTGCCCCTATGGTAGGCATCCTCAGAGGTTGTGAAGTCAGGCTTAACACTTGAAAATCCAGCCTTAGTAGCATAGATTGACTCAAAATACCGTTTATACCGTGTTTCCCCGAAAGTAAGACGGCGTCTTACTTTCTTTGCCCCCCGAAAAGTCCCACTACGCCTTACTTTCGGGGTACGGCTTACAGGCGATAGTAAGCCGTACCGCCGACCGGCCGCGTCACTCGGTCCCGCCTCTTCCTCCTCCGCCGCCTCCCTGCGGCCGCCTCTTCTCGGATCGGAAGAGAGGCGGCTGAGGAGAGGCCCTCTGCCCGCCTCTCTTCCATTCCCGAAGAGGAGGCTGCAGGAAACCGCGATCGCCCTCCTGCAGCCTCCTTTTTGGGAACGGAAGAGAGGCGGCTGAGGAGAGCCCTCTGCTGCCTCTCTTCCGTTCCCCAAAAAGGAGGCTGCAGGGAAACCGCGCGATCGCCCTCCCTGCGGCTTCCTCTTCGGGGAACGGAAGAGAGGAGGCAGAGGGTTCTCCTCAGCCGCCTCTCTTCCGTTCCCCGAAGAGGAGGCCGCAGGGAGGGCGGCAGCGGCGGCGGAGGAGGAGGCGGGACTGAGTGACGCAGCGGCCGGGGGTACGGCTTACTTTCGGGGTACGGCTTATATTAGCCGACCCCTCTGACACCCCCGATACGTCTTACAATCGGGGGTGTCTTACTATCGGGGAAACACGGTAGATATTACTCAATCTTAAATATCATCAAAATCAGATAGATCAGGGCTGTCCAACTTCTGCGGGCCCAAGGGCTGGAATTCCGGTCACTGATCACCTGGGGGGCCGAAGGGTCTGGCTCCGCCCCTGGCTCCGCCCCCTCCCTGGCTCCGCCCCCTCCCCGTCTCCAATTTACTTACAATTGACCTTGAGTTGTGGAGTTGTAGTTCACCTCCAACCAGAGAGCACTGTGGACTCAAATTATGATGGATCTGGACCAAACTTGGCATGAATACTCAATATACCCAAATGGGAACGCTGGTAGATTTGGGGGAATGTTTCCCAATACCTTTGAGTTATTTGAGTCCACACTCAAATTGGGACACACCAAAAAAAAAAAACCAAACACCTCAATGCCGTCGCAGGGCTTGATGGGGCCTCCTTTCCCAGAGGTGGGGGGAGGAGGCCCAAAGACCTCCCTCCCTCCCTCCCTGAAGGGAAAACAAGCCGCGGGGGCGGGCGCAAAGGAAGCCACGTTGCGCCCTGCACGCGGGGGAAGGCAGCACAACAAGGGGGAGGGGGCGCGGAGGAGGGGGTGGAAGCGTTGCCAAGGAAACCACCGCTAAGGGACCCCTCACCCACCGTCCCACTTTTAGATTGATTGATTCGAGCCAGGGCCTTCCTTACCCATATTGCGGGAGCCCCACCACAGGGCCGGCGCCAATGCCGCCGCTGTCCCCGAAGAGCCCGCTGGAGCCGAGGCCAAGCTCAGGCCGGGCGCGCGGCTCTCCCCATCCGCGGGACGGAAGCGAGGGGCCCTCCACAGGAAGAGGATGGAGCCAGGAGGGGCTTTCCTGCCTCACTCCCCTCCTCCCTCTCTCTGAGGGAATGGGGGCTGGCCTGGAAGCAGCCGCGAGGGAGGAGGAGGCGCACGCCCAGGCCGGCCGCAAATCCCGCGGGACCCGAGATTTCGGCAGCTATTGCGAGACTACGCAGCCACAGATGGGATTTCGACCTCCCTCGAAATCCCGTCTGTGGCTGGCGTAGTCTCGCGATGCTTGCCTAAACCCGGAAGTAGGTATTTTTATTTTATTTTATTATTATTATTTATTTTATTTTAAAACAAGTTAGGGGGCCGCAGGAAAGGGGGCGGGCCCCAGGGGCCTGACAGCCCTGAGATAGGGGCCGCGTATGCAAAGTAGTCAAGTTTAGCCCGTTTAGACGCGCCTGCAAAACTTATTTGTTTAACAGGCCCTGAGCCCATAGCCGCTGTCCTGGGGTGTCATAATTTCTGAAAAATTAGCTGTTTTAACTGTTTAATTGTCTTAGCGTATGCAAAGGGGTCAAGTGGGATTCCACAGTCCGTGGGAAATATCAAGTCTATTACAAATATAATCCGGAGTAGCCGAAGCCAGTCCCGATCGAGTTTCACGGTTGCAATCTATTCAGCCCGAGAACGAGTTTCTATCTCTCGAAAATATATCCAGTGATGAGTTCCACAAGGACGGAAATAATTACTACTCCAAAGAAGTGCCAATGCACTTATTTGTAATCCACTCAATCGCGTCGGGGCATTGTCCGACCCTTTTGGGTCAATAGAGCCTCCATACGCTATGTCAGTGTTTCCCAACCTTTTTTGAGCCGCGGCACACTTTTTACATTTACAAAATCCTGGAGCACACCACCAACCAAAACGACACTCTAACACAGTAATACATATAGTTAATATGTTTTTAAATGTATTTATACACTCAGTGTGGAACCTGGGCCTGTTTCGATGAACACAACATTATATATGACTTCCTCTCACATACTTATACATGGCTATCATGTTTTCTCTCAGCCTTCTCTTCTTCAGGCTAAACATGCCCAGCTCTTCAAGCCGCTCCTCATAGGGCTTGTTCTCCAGACCCTTGTGAAGTTTCACCCTGAGTAAAACTTGCTTCCAGTTAACTATGGATGTCATGAAGCTGATGAAAAATCCAGTAAAATAGTAAAAAAAAAAACATTTCCAAGCGGAGAGGCTCAATTTGTTTCTTGGAAACCTGTGAATGCTTCAGCCTCCCGGTGCTCCCAGGTTCGCTCACTGCCCAATTCACCGACGTGGAGCTTCTGGCTTTGGCTGCTCTCGCAAGAAATCCAAGCCAACGCGAAAATGCCAACCCAATCACTTCCGCCCAGTGCGCTGCTTTTGCGGAGGAAGGCAGCGAAAGAGGCCACACAGATCTATGAAACGTATAGAGTATGGACCCATGCTGAGTCAAGGCTCCTGAAGGCTTCCTCAAGGCGGGCCTGGCCTTGGCATTCGGCGGAGCCCTTCCTTTGCCTCGGGGAGGATCTTTGGGGAGGGAAAGAGGGAGAAAGAGCTGCTAGGAGGGGGGAGAGTGCCAATTTCCCATGGCACACCTGATGTTCGCTCACGGCACACTAGTGTGCCCCGGCACACTGGTTGGGAAACACTGCTCCATGTAATTCTATGAAACATCTCGTTGATTTATGCTCGCCTCGCAGTGTTGGTACAAGCCCACGTTCCGAATGGGGAAGCTGGGGGACGCCCTTGTCTTGGGGTGCTCCCCGCGAAACGGTCTGAGTTCCGGAATTGAAATCCGTCAGGCAGCCTACTGGAATTTCCATTCTGTATGATGCTTAAGGAGTCTGAACCCGCTGTGCTGTGATTATGAGCCGGACAATGCCCCGACGCGATTGAGTGCATTGGCACTTCTTTGGAGTAATAATTATTTCCGTCCTTGTGGAACTCATCACTGGATATATTTTCGAGAGATAGAATAGATTGCAACCGTGAAACTCGATCGGGACTGGCTTCGGCTACTCCGGATTATATTTGTAATAGACTTGATATTTCCCACGGACTGTGGAATCCCACTTGACCCCTTTGCATATGCTAAGTACCTTTGCTTATTTTGTATCTATCTGATTTTGATGATATTTAAGATTGATTAATATATACCGGGGCTGTCCAATTGGCGGCCCTGGGGGCGTACATGGCCCCCCAGCCCCTTCCCTATGGCCCTCTAAGCTTTTTAATAAAAAATAAAAATTGGAAAATAAAATAAATAATAAAAATAAAAATAAATACCTACTTCCGGGTTCGGAGCGAGTATCGCGAGAATACGCAATCCACACGGGATTTTGCTGTCAACACGAGATCACGCCGGCGTTGATAGCGAAATCACAGGTGGAATGTGTTTTCTCGATACTCTTCGGGCTACTACTACTGGATCGCTGAGGTCCCACAGACGCGTTAGGACCTTCTTCAACTCAGTCGGTCGTCGCCTCTCTCATCGTCCGGGTACTCCTGGATCCCGCGCGTTTGGAAAAGGTAGGCCGAAGCAGGGCTCCTCCTCATTCCCCTCCCCATCTCCCTCAGGTATTACATATCAAATTAAATATATTTAAAGATGAAATAAGGGGAGATGGGATACATTAAAATAAGGGGAGAGGGGAGGATGGAATTAAATATATATTTAATATTAAATAAAAATAAGGGAAGATGGGAGGATGGAATTAAATATATTTAATATTAAATAAAAATAAGGGGGAGGGGAGGATGGAATTAAATATATTTAATATTAAATAAAAATAAGGGGAGAGGGGAGGATGGAATTAAATATATTTAATATTAAATAAAAATATGGGGGGAGGGGAGGATGGAATTAAATATATTTAATATTAAATAAAAATAAGGGGAGAGGGGAGGATGGAATTAAATATATTTAATATTAAATAAAAATAAGGGGGCGGGGGAGGATGGAATTAAATATATTTAATATTAAATAAAAATAAGGGGAGGGGAGGATGGAATTAAATATATTTAATATTAAATAAAAATAAGGGGGAGGGGAGGATGGAATTAAATATATTTAATATTAAATAAAAATAAGGGGAGAGGGGAGGATGGAATTAAATATATTTAATATTAAATAAAAATAAGGGGGGAGGGGAGGATGGAAATATATATATTTAATATTAAATAAAAATAAGGAGAGAGGGAGGATGGAATTAAATATATTTAATATTAAATAAAAATAAGGGGGAGGGGAGGATGGAATTAAATATATTTAATATTAAATAAAAATAAGGGGGGAGGGGAGGATAGAATTAAATATATTTAATATTAAATAAAAATATGGGGAGAGGGGAGGCTGGAATTAAATATATTTAATATTAAATAAAAATAAGGGGAGAGGGGAGGATGGAATTAAATATATTTAATATTAAATAAAAATAAGGGAAGATGGGAGGATAGAATTAAATATATTTAATATTAAATAAAAATATGGGGAGAGGGGAGGCTGGAATTAAATATATTTAATATTAAATAAAAATAAGGGGAGAGGGGAGGATGGAATTAAATATATTTAATATTAAATAAAAATAAGGGGAGAGGGGAGGATGGAATTAAATATATTTAATATTAAATAAAAATAAGGGGGGAGGGGAGGATAGAATTAAATATATTTAATATTAAATAAAAATAAGGGGAGAGGGGAGGATGGAATTAAATATATTTAATATTAAATAAAAATAAGGGGAGAGGGCGGGGCGGGGGCAGACCCTACGGCCCCCCAGGTCATCAGTGATAAGAGGAGAGGGGAAGATGGAATTAAATATATTTAATATTAAATAAAAATAAGGGGAGATGGGAGGATGGAATTCAGGCCCCTGGGCCGGTAGAAGTTGGACAGCCCTGATATATACAAACGGTATTTTGATACAATCTATGCTACTAAGGCTGGCTTTTTTAATTAGTTTGGTTCCCGTCGTGGTCTTCTTACTGTAAAAAGCGGTAGCTTTACTCTTGTGTGCAACGTAGGCTTAACACTTGACCAGAAAAAACCGAAGGTGGGTAAAGGTAGATAGAGAAGCTATTTCCAGGTCCTCAACAGCCATTAGCTGAACTGCTGTTGCTGTGGCCAGAATCACTTGGTTGCTGTGAGCTTTCCGGGCTATATGGCCATGTTCCAGAAGCATTCTCTCCTGACGTTTCGCCCACATCTATGGCAGGCATCCTCAGAGGTTGTGAGGTCTGTAGAAAACAAGGCAAGTGGCATGTCCAGGGTAGAAGAAAGAACTCTTGTCTGTTTGAGACAAGTCTGAATGCTGCAATTGATCGTCTTGATTATCACTGATTGGCCTTGCAGCTTCAAACTTGGCTGCTTCCTGCCCGGTGGAATCCTTTGTTGAGAGATGTTAGCTGGCTTTATTTAATTTATTTATTTATATATTTATATATTATTTCAAGTTTATATACCACCATCGCTCATGGTGGTTCATAATACCTACACAGAACAATCATAAAATAGCAGTTTAAAACACCTTAAAACAATTTAAACTAATACAGGAGATGGGTAGGCCGGACCGATTACACTGATTACAAACTGAACGCCTGCCGGAAGAGGTTGGTCTTGCAAGCCCTTCAGAAGGAGGGCAGATCTGTCATAGCTCGGACCTCCTCCGGTATGGCATTCCATAGATTGGGTGCTGCCACCGTGGATGATAGCCGGCAAGTTCGGATAGATGGAATTTTCAGGAGATTTTGATCTTCAGACTGTAGTGATCTCTGGGGAATATACGGGGAAAGAAAGGCACTGGCCCCAGACCATGTAAGGCCAAGTGCAGACGCTGAAGGACTGGTGACATGTCGATGCCACTCCAGCCAGCAGTCGAGCAGCAGCGTTCTGCACTAGCTTGAGTTTCCAGGTCACCAACAAAGGAAGGCCGATGTAGAGGGTGTTACAGTAGTCTAGCCTCTAGATGACTGTGGCCTGGATTACCGTGGCTAGGTCGTTCCCGGAGAGGTAGGTCTTCTTAGTGATTGCCCCTCGCCTATGGAACTCCTTCCCTGGTGAGATTAATTCAGCCTCCTCCTTCTTGTCCTTCAGAAAGATGGTCAAAATGTGGCTATGGGACCAAGCCTTTGGGACTGTGCAATAACGTCGTAATAGGAAGCCTTTCCCTTGCTAACTAGATTTGGTATGGCTGTTTTGAGATGGTTTAAACCAGGGCTGTCCAACTTCTACTGGCCCAGGGGCCTGAATTCCGGTCACTGATGACCTGGGGGGCCGTAGGGTCTGCCCCCGGCTCCGCCCCCAGCTCCGCCCTCTCCCCTTATTTTTATTTAATATTAAATGTATTTAATTCCATCCTCCCCTCCCCCCTTATTTTAATTTAATATTAAATATATTTAATTCCATCCTCCCCTCTCCCCTTATTTTTATTTAATATTAAATGTATTTAATTCCATCCGCCCCTCTCCCCTTATTTTTATTTAATATTAAATATATTTAATTCCATCCTCCCTCCCTTATTTTTATTTTTTAAATGTATGTATCCCATCTCCCCTTATTTCATCTTTAAATATATTTAATTTTATATTTAATATATGAGGGGAGATGGGGGGAGGGAATGAGGAGCCCCTTGAGGAGCCCCCTGCTTCGGCCTACCTTTTCCAAACGCGCAGGATCCAGGAGTACCCGGGCGAGAGAGGCGACGACCAACTGAGTCGAAGAAGGTCCTAAGCGTGTCTCTGGGCCTCAGCGATCCAGTAGTAGAGTAGCCAAAGAGTATCGCGAGAATACGCAATCCACACGGGATTTCGCTGTCAACGCCGGCGTGATCTCGCGTTGACAACGAAATCCCGTGTGGATTGCGTATTCTTGCGATACTTGCTCCAAATCCGGAAGTAGGGGATTTTTTTAAAAAAATTATTATTTACTTTATTTTTCAATTTTTATTTTTTATTAGAAAGCTTAGGGGGCCGTAGGGAAGGGGCTGGGGGCCGTATACGGTCCCCGGGCCGCCAGTCGGGCAGCCCTGCTTTAAATATTAATAATAAATAAATAATAATAAATAATAGTTGTTAGAGTAATCAGGACTTTTGTGTTCCTTGATTCGTGTTTGGGCATTGCTTCATTTGGAAGTGAGATGATCCCTTTTGCCCTTTGCTGAACGTAGCATTTGTTGGATTTTCTTGGTCTATAGATAGTTTGTAGGTTGTGTTTTTTCATCAGCTTCCCTATGCAGTCAGTGGTTCCCTTAATGCAGGGCTGCCCAGGAAGTCAATCGCGATCGACCAGTCGATCCCGGGACCAAAGGAGGTCGATCCCAGCCGGATGGGGCGCTTCTCAGAGGGGGCGGAGCCAGGCCGCGCCAAGCCCCGCTCCCTCTCCTGGCTTTGGCACTCCCAGCAGCTACTCCAGGTTTGAGGATGGCAGTGCCAAGCCAGCCTTGCGCTAGCTATTCCACCACTTCAAGCCTGGAGAAGCTGCTGGGAGCTCCAATGCCAGAGGGGAGGGGGAGGGGCTTGGCGTGGCCTGGCTCTGCCCCCCTGTGGCTTCCGCTCTACCAGCAGCTTCTCCAGGTTTGAGGATGGTAGTGCTAAGCCAGTCTTGTGCTAGCTATGCCACCACTGGCTTGGCATTGCCATCCTCAAGCATGGGGAAGCTGCTGGGAGCTCCAAAGCCAGAGGGGGCGGGGCTTGGCACAGCCTGGCTCTGCCCCCTGTGGGTTCCGCTCTACCAGCAGCTACTCCAGGTTTGAGGATGGTAGTGCTAAGCCAGCCTTGTGCTAGCTATGCCACCACTGGCTTGGCATTGCCATCCTCAAGCATGGGGAAGCTGCTGGGAGCTCCAAAGCCAGAGGGGACGGGGCTTGGCACGGCCTGGCTCTGCCCCTGTGGGTTCCACTCTACCAGCAGCTACTCCAGGTTTGAGGATGGTAGTGCTAAGCCAGCCTTGTGCTAGCTATGCCACCACTGGCTTGGCATTGCCATCCTCAAGCATGGGGAAGCTGCTGGGAGCTCCAAAGCCAGAGGGGCCGGGGCTTGGCACAGCCTGGCTCTGCCCCTGTGGGTTCCGCTCTACCAGCAGCTACTCCAGGTTTGAGGATGGTAGTGCTAAGCCAGCCTTGTGCTAGCTATGCCACCACTGGCTTGGCATTGCCATCCTCAAGCATGGGGAAGCTGCTGGGAGCTCCAAAGCCAGAGGGGACGGGGCTTGGCACGGCCTGGCTCTGCCCCTGTGGGTTCCGCCTACCAGCAGCTACTCCAGGTTTGAGGATGGTAGTGCTAAGCCAGCCTTGTGCTAGCTATGCCACCACTGGCTTGGCATTGCCATCCTCAAGCCTGGAGAAGCTGCTGGGAGCTCCAAAGCCAGGGGGGCGGGGCTTAGTGCGGCCTGGCTCTGCCCCTGTGGGTTCCGCTCTACCAGCAGCTACTCCAGGTTTGAGGATGGTAGTGCTAAGCCAGCCTTGTGCTAGCTATGCCACCACTGGCTTGGCATTGCCATCCTCAAGCATGGGGAAGCTGCTGGGAGCTCCAAAGCCAGAGGGGACGGGCTTGGCACGGTCTGGCTCTGCCCCTGTGGGTTCCGCTACCAGCAGCTACTCCAGGTTTGAGGATGGTAGTGCTAAGCCAGCCTTGTGCTAGCTATGCCATCACTGGCTTGGCATTGCCATCATCAAGCATGGGGAAGCTGCTGGGAGCTCCAAAGCCAGAGGGGGCGGCTTGGCACGGCCTGGCGCTGCCCCCGGGGCGGTCCGCTCTACCAGCAGCTACTCCAGGTTTGAGGATGGTAGTGCTAAGCCAGCCTTGTGCTAGCTATGCCACCACTGGCTTGGCATTGCCATCCTCAAGCATGGGGAAGCTGCTGGGAGCTCCAAAGCCAGAGGGGGCGGGGCTTGGCACGGCCTGGCTCTGCCCCCTGTGGGTTCCGCTCTACCAGCAGCTACTCCAGGTTTGAGGATGGTAGTGCTAAGCCAGCCTTGTGCTAGCTATGCCACCACTGGCTTGGCATTGCCATCCTCAAGCATGGGGAAGCTGCTGGGAGCTCCAAAGCCAGAGGGGAGGGGGCGGGGCTTGGCATGACCTGGCTCCGCCCCCTCTGGCCAAGCCCCGCCCCATCTCCTCCCCTCTCCAGGCTTGAGGAGGTCGGTAGATCTTTCGGACTTGGTTTTATTATAAGTGGCTCGCATGCTGAAAAAGTGTGGACAGCCCTGCCTTAATGTGTGGTAAGAACACTTTTCCTCTGGGAGAATGCCTGCTATAGCTGTGGCCAAAGCGTCAGGAGAGAATGCTTCTGGAACATGGCTGTACAGCCTGGAAAACTCATAGCAAGCCAGTGAATTGCTGTTGTTGTGGCGAGAACATAACCTGGTAGCAGAAGGCCTAAAGATGGATGGGACAGCTTCCATAGCATAAGGAGGGCTGGATTTGCAAGACTAAAGTGGTATTCCACACATTGGCCCATTAAAGGTGTATTTTAAGGACTCCCTTGTCCAAGGTCCAAGATCTCCCCTTTGCGTTTCCCTTTACAAATCAATCCTGGTGTCCTTTTATATCTCGTGTCTGTTTTCTAGAAGCTGCTAACCTGTGCCAAACGTCCACTGCGGCTACTACACCGGTGACCCTTTCCACTCCCTTCAATATCACCTCTTCGGTGGCATCGGGAACCATCACCAATCCGGTCACCGTGGCGGCCGCCATGAATATGAGAAGCCCCGTGAATGTCTCGAGCGCGGTGAATATCTCCAGCCCCATGAGCCTCGGCCACCCGGTCACTATCACCAGCCCTCTGTCAATGACCTCTCCGCTAACGCTCACCACCGGCGTCAATTTACCGACATCAGTCACGGCTCCGGTGAACATCGCCCATCCGGTGACCATTACCTCCCCCATGAACCTCCCAACCCCAATGACGCTAGCCGGTCCGTTGAATATAGCAATGAGGCCCGTGGAGAGCATGCCTTTCCTTCCCCAGGCCTTGCCCACCTCTCCCCCTTGGTAGGAATGGAAGCAAAACAAAACCTCACAGCAGTATTAAGGAAGAAGAACGAGAAGCAAGTCCATACCAGCAACTATCTTGTTTTGTTTTGTTTTGAGTTAGCAATGGATTGTGGAAATCAGACTAATTCTGCCGGGGCAAAAGTCAGGCCCCGGCTTTGTTTGTTTGTTTGTTTGTTTTAAGACACTTTATTCATAGTGTTCTGAATTAGTTGGCTGACTGTTGATCTGCCACTGGGTCCCTTGGGCTCCTTCCGCTTGGTAGAAGCAGGCCCGGATTAACACTTTTTTGCACCCTAGGCCACACTTTGGAATTACGCCAACCTCCCGCCTCCTCCAAGGTCCCCAATCCCACGGGCTGAAAAGCTCCGCTCTGCTCTGAAGGTCTCCTCGGGTGTCAGGAGGCTTGGGGAGAGCGCAGCGGGTGCAAACTCGCTCCAAAGGCGCACATGAGAGAGAGCGCGCTCAAGAAAGAGTGCGAGAGAGAAAGCGTGAAAAAGAGCGAGAGAGAGAGAAAGCGCTCGAGAGAGAGTGCGTGCACAAGAGAGAAAGCGTGAGAGAGTGCGCGCGAGAAAGAGTGTGAGCACAAGCGAGAGAAAGCGAGGGAGAAAGCGCGAGAGAGAAAGAGCGTGAGAGAGAGAGAAAGAGCGTGAGAGAGAGAGTGCGTGCGAGAGAGTGCGTGCGAGAAAATGTGAGAGAGAGCTCAAGCAAGAGAGAGAGCAAGAGAAAGCGAGAGAGAAAGAGTGTGCGAGAGAGAAAAAGCGAGAGTGCAAGCGAGAGAGAGTGCAAGCGAGAGAGAGAGCGCAAGCGAGAGAAAGCGAGGGAGAAAGCGCGAGAAAGCGCGCGAGAGAGAAAAAGAGCATGCGAGAGAGAGTGCGCACGAGAGAGAACAAGAGAGAACGTGCGAGAGAGTGCGCGCGAGAAAATGTGAGAGAGAGAGCTCAAGCAAGAGAGAGAGCGCAAGAGAGAGAGCGCAAGAGAGAGACCAAGAGAAAGCGAGAGAGAAAGAGTGTGTGCGAGAGAGAGAGCGCAAGAGAGAGAAAAAGCGATAGAGTGCAAGCGAGAGAGCGCAAGAGAGAGAGAGCGCAAGCGAGAGAGTGAGTGAGAGAACGTGAGAGAGTGAGAGATGGAGGGGACGGAGCAGAGACTTTGCCGGGAGAAGGAGCGAGGAGGGACATGAGAAAGGGGGAAAGAGGGGCGCAGACCAGGGGTTTTTTTTTTTTGGTCCGTGATCTGCGCCCCCCCCCCCGGCTTGCGCCCCTAGGCCATGGCCTCGCTGGCCTTATGGGTAATCCGGGCATGGTCGAAATGTCCAAAGAGGAACCAGTGAGAGGTGGATCCAGTTCACACGTATCATCAGTTTAAAAAGCATTATGAATAAGCCTAGAAATCACAAACGATGACGTGGTTTGAATCAAAACACTAAAAGCAAAGGGATGCATGGTGGCGATGGCTCACTTTTAATTTGCCAGCTCTGTGTCCCTCTGATTCAGAAAAGTAGCGTTGTTGTGTTGGTTTTCTTTTTAAGTAAATGCATTTCATGGTCCTATTTTTATTTTTAATGCATTTTGAGTAATTATGCATTTTTACCTCTTTTTTTTTTTTGGGAATATGATGATTTCAGGCCAAATTCCCTATGGGAAGAAAAAGTGATACCAGCTCTGATATGCAAAGCATATATGGTGACTTTTTATCATTCTAACCTCTCAATAACAATAGGGATTGCGACCTGATATTTGGAGATGTAAATAACGACGTGGCATATTACCCTAAGGGAATTATAACATCGTAGTCGACGTAATTGAGAAGAAGAAAAGAAGGAACTCTTTTAATGTTTGGAAAGGGGAAACGGCTGTCGCTGGCGGAAGAGGATTTGGAACGGACTCGGAACGGTCTCGGGTCAAAACCAAGTCGGGACTCTTTCCGAAGAGCAAGCGGTAGGCTTTGGAAAACGGGGAGTGGGGGGGGGGGGAAAGTAATGCTTTAAGCTGGAAGACTGTGGAGGTGCCGGGGTAGGATGTGTATAATGCCCCCCGTCCTCTCAATCAGAACCTGCTGACGTTGTGATGACGAGAGCAGGCTGTGTTCACTAGAAGTTTTTTTTTTTCCTTTTGTTGTCTTATAATATAAAATGGTATACAGTTTTTATTCTAACCACTAACTAGTTAGGATGCCCCCTTCAGGACAAGCCGAGAGTGCATCTTCTTGTTTTGTGTTGACCCCTTTCTTCTCCCCTTCAATCAAGTGTTGTGCGCTCTCTTCGATTTTGTAAATATTTGCAGGAAAAATCCCCCCTCCCTCCCCGTCGTTTGTACTTTTTAGTTACTTGTGTTAACGACACCTAGTTATTGGCTCGTGGGGGTTTTCCGTGAACCGCCTGGCCCATCCAGTGACGTGGAGACCCCCGCCTCCTTTTATTTCCCTCCCCCACAAAGGGTCACATTTAAAGCACCCATCCAAATGACACATTTTATTTCTCTTATATCTGTACATAAAAAAAAGTAGTATGGAAAATCTAGGGAAGGGATTGATTTTTTCCTTTTTTTTTTAGCCTATCACGTCACAATCACTTTTTGGACCTTGGTTGTCAAATACGTGCCCAACAATTGGAAGGAATCAATGGTCACAACAGGGGTGACGGCGCCGTAGTATTTGATACCCGGGCTTTCTGAAATGGGAGGGTGGCGAGCCCGAGAGGGCCAAAAACCCACCGTTTTTGTGTTTTATACCCATTTGTGTCAGTGTAAAAGCAGCATCTTTCGTACTTCTTTGAGACAGACGTCTGGGGTCAGGAGACAGCTGTCCTGATTATGTGAAAACCATTCTAGGGGCTTGGACTACATAGTAAAAAAAAATAATTAAAAACAAAAATGGGGAAAAATGATAGAACTTAGTGTAAAATAATTTTATAAATGATCTTTTTGTACCTTAGGACATCAAATTGTACAACTTTTGTATATATAAAAGCTTAGGAACTTCCTGTGTAGCAAAAAGAACACATTCCTACACTTCTAATGTATATGTTTGTTATAATGTCATGTAAACATATGCCCTATGTTTGTGCCTTTTAATTAGTTTGTCTCAATAAACAGAAAGGTAGAGACCTTGTTGTCCTGTACGTTGCCCGTTTGCGGTTGAGGCTTCCACCCGAGAGTAACCCTCCAGGCCACGGAAGAGCTCAAGAGTTCTGGCTCTTCTGCCTTCAGGGCCTAAAAATGGGCTTTAAAGGGGTGGACATTGCAAGCGATGGCCCTGAAGGTAAAGGAAAGCCGTCCCACATACAGGAAGACCTGGAATAGCTTTAAGAATGAGTGCTAGACTCAAAAATAGTGAGCCAAACAAGATTTATTGCAGGGGTGCCCACACTTTTTCAGCATGCGAGCTACTTATACAGGGGCGGTCTAAGGTAATTCTAAGTTGTAAGCGAACTGTATTTTGGCGCCCCCAAAACATTATTCTCCCCCGCTCCTCCGGCTCCTTTCACTCGGCTCCCCCTCTTCTCCGCCGCCCCTCTCGCCTTCCCTGACTTACCGGGAGGTTTACAAGATACCCAGTGCCTACGGAGCTCAAGTGAACTCCGTAGGGCACTGGGCATGCAGTGCCTACGGAGCTCTCTTGAGGTCGTAGGCAAGCGTAAATCTCAAGCACATGCGCAGTGCCTACGGAGCTCTCTTGAGGTCCGTAGGCACTGCACATGCGCGCGCCAAATCTAGCGCACATGCGCAGTGCCTACGGAGCTCTCTTGTCCGTAGGCACTGTGCATACGGACCTTAAGAGAGGTCTCTTGAGGCAGGCACTGCGCGCACGCACGCGGCGCGGAGATGATGCGCGTGCATGCGCAGTGCCTACGGAGATCTCTTGAGGTCCGTAGGCACTGCGCATGTGCGCAAAACCGCGGAGCGCAGCAGCAGGGCGGGCGGCGCCGCGGCGCCTCACGATGGCGCCCCACCCCACAGCGTCCAAGATGGCGCTCTACGCGGTCACGTAGGCCGCGTAATGCCAAAGACCGCCCCTGTACTTATACTAAGACCAAGTCAGAAAGATCTACCAAGGGAGAAGCAGGGCGGAGCTGGGGGAAGGGGCGGGGCTTGGCGGGGCTTGGCTCCGCCCCTCCCCTCTGGCTTCAGCATTTCCACAGCTTTCTCAGGGTAGAAGGGGGTAATGCCAAGCCAGTGGTGGCATAGATAGCCACCTCTGGCTTGGCATTACCCCCTTCTACCCTTGAGAAGCTGTGGAAATGCTTATGCTGGCGGAGGGGGCAGAGCTTGGCGGGGCTTAGTTCGCCCCTCTCTTCCTCTGGCTTGAGCATTTCCACAGCTTCTCCAGGGTACAGAAAGGTTATGCCAAGCCAGTGGTGGCATACATAGCCACCTCTGGCTTGGCATAACCTTTCTCTACGCTGGAGAAGCTGTGGAAATGCTCAAGCCAGAGGAGGGGACGGGGCTTAGCGCGGCATGGCTCCGCCCCCTCAGAAGCTCCCAATCCAGCTGGGATCGACCTCCCTCGGGCCCAGGATCGACCAGTCGATCGCAATCGACTTCCTGAGCACCCCTGATTTATTGAAGAACAACCAGTGAAAATGCTGGTGGCTCAAAATGCTTGAGGTTGGTTGCAAAAGGAAGTCCTTGAAAAAGGATTGCAATCACTTGCCTCTGTTTTGCAGAGTGATGGTGCCTTTCGTAGATCCCAGGTTCCTGTTGCTCTCCGGCTTGTAGGCTCGCGAAGTCCTGTATAAGCCCCAAAATCCATAGTCTATGTTGAGGACGGATCCTCCTATATACTGCAGGCTTGGTTAGGCTTAATAGGTGAACTAAGATGCTTTTGTCACAGCAGGCTTAGATTCCACCTTTCTATGTCCGTGTTTTTTCTGGAATGGAGGCAGAGAGGAAGCCCTGCCCCTCAGGTAAACTCCGGGAAAAGGAGGAGTTAAGGGCAGTAACGCCAGGTTTGGAGCCAAGACACAGCTACACCCCTAAGTGCCCACATGGCAGAAAGGTGAAACAAAGGCCCATACAGGTAAAGGGCGACCAAATACAAAATACAGATATGAAACCAGCCCCGTGGGGGCGTCACACTGGCGCTACTTTACTCATTCCTTTGCTGATTTTTGAACAGGAATGGTTGGAACAGCACTAGTTCGTGTGCCTCTGCGTGGATTGTTCGATCTCACTCATGGTTTCGATGATGGATCAGAAAGACTAGTTTTATTTTATTTATTTATTTATTGTTTGGACTTTTATGCCGCCAACTCCCTAAGGCTCGCAGCGGCTTACAAAAGCCAAACGGCAACACAAGGAAATACATCGTCAATACAACAGACAAGGAACAATACAACAATAAGAAGGGAGAAGAGGGGAGGGAACAAGGTGGGAGGAAAGGTCCGGTGGGAGAGTGCCCAGCAGGTCAAGCGGGCCCTACTCTCCCATCGAAGGGGGGGAGTGAAAGTGGTCTCAAGGTGATCCCACAAAACTGGTCCGAGGTGGCCAGTCCCCCATTGTCCAGAGGTCTGGCAGGGGGTGCCCGATCTACGGGATTGATGACCTTCTTCCGCTGTGCGCCTGCAAGAGGGGGCTTCCGTTGCCTAAAACCCGGACCCCAGAAGGTTCTGGCTCGCAACGGATTCCAGGACTTGGGTTCGGGCGAGGCAAGCTTCCCATCTCTCGGGCAGACAGTGGCAAGCGTTCCAGGGCCAGGGGGTCTGCCGTTCTTCGGCCTCCGAAGCCGCCTTCTTCGGCGGTCACCTGGCCTCCGTGCTGGACACCCCCCAGGGCTTGCCAGTTCCAGAGCTGTACTACCCCGGCTCAATGAACCTGTCAGCCCCCGGCCGTCAGAGGAAGGCGGGGGCGGGGGGTTGTAGCCAGGTCACCAATGAGGGAGCGATCGGCAGCTGGCAAGCTCGGCGTCGGGGCCGTGCCTCCGTAGCCCTCGCCAGAATTCCAGAGACATCTAGCGCCTCTGGTGGGGGCACCAGCGACAGCAGCCGCTTCGGCCCGTCAGTCAGGGAAGATGAGGGCTGAGTCCTCGGGTCATGCAAAGCCACAGCCCCTGAGGAATGTGGAGGGGGCGGGACTAAGGACGCCAAGCGGCTCGGGATCGCCGCCATCTTGTCACCCCCAGCCAACGCCTCTCCCGGCGGACCCAGGGAGGCCCTGCGGCCAAGTGCCCCCAGGGGCTCCACCAGGGCAGCTCCACTGCGCCAGCCATCTCCCCGGATCTCTCCTCAAGATGGGGGGCCCCCGCCACAGGCCTGGGACTCACTCCCCACCCTTCCGTTGTTTGCCTCCTCCTCGGTCTCCGCCTCCGTTTGGCCTGGGTGGCTGCTCGGGAGGCCAGGCCCCGCTCGCGCCGCTCGCCTTCACGCTCCTCGGGGCCCGGCCGGCAAGAGTCCTTATGCTGGCGCTGCCGGCCTGGTTCTCTCGAGGCCGGGGTGTCCCAAGGCCCAGGGGCGGGGTTAAAATATACATTCCGCATTGGTTCCATTGAGGACTCAAGAATGGTGTTCCATATCTGGAGAGCAAGATTAGGGAGACTTGGTAGTTTGGCATATGGCAGCGTTTCTCTTCCTGGGGTTCGGGACTCTTGTGGGGGGGGGGGGTCGCGAAGGGTGGGTGTATTGGGACCGGGTTAGCCCCTTGGTCAGTCACCACTCACCATTCCTTTTCCGGTGTGGCTGGGCAGGCAGTCCCAATGCCACCCAATATGTCGGCTCGGACCCCTTGACCCAGGGGTGCTCACACTTTTTCGGCATGCGAGCTACTCTTAAAACAACCAAGTCCAAAAGATCTACCTGCCCCCGCTGCCGCGCGTGCTCCAGCTGCTGTTTTCCGCCTGCGTAGCGCTTCTTCCGCCTGCAGGGCATTGCAGGAAGGAGAAAGCACGAGGTGGGGCATCCAGAGGGAGCGCTCCGCCCTGCCTGTCTCGCCAGCAACGGAGGCTGCACAGCTGCTTCTGGGCAAGAGAGAGGCAGGGCGCTCCCTCCAGAGGCCCCGCCTCGTGCTTCCTTCTTCCTGCAATGCCCCGCAGGCGAAAGAAGCACCGCGAGAGCGGAATCCAGCAGCAGGAGAGCGTGTGTGCGCAGGGTGTGCGCGCGCATGGCAGGAGCACCCCATCCGGCTGGTGAAGCCCGAAGATCACCTGGAAGAGGGCCGAAGATCTACTAGTAGCTCGCGAGCTACCTAGTGAGCACCCCTGCCTTGACCCTTACAGTAAATACGCTGCCACAAAATAATGTAATCTATATATATAAAGGAAGAGTTGTCATGGAACGACCGTCCCAAACAGAGAAACCTTACAACGCAGAAACACCAAACTTGCCAACAGAAATAGGCCTCAAGCAAGGTACGTTTGTAGCAAAGAAACTTTCCCACCCAAAACCTAAAAGGCCCCCAAAACGAGTAAAAAAACTACATTTCCCAGCATCCTCTGGGGCTGCCAGCGACTCTCCCAGCCTCTACATTCTGACAACATGATTGGCTGCCAATAAGGGCGGATTTGCATAACTCCTGTACTGGCCAGCCAACATGAACATTCCGACCCATAATAAACTGTCAGAGGAGGATAAGGCAAAGGGCTGAGGCACAAACACAAACACCCAATTCACTTCCCACAGAAAATCACAGACCACGCCCAAAATTGACAGTAAGGCTTCATTAATTTCCCTGACTAGGCCTCACTTAATGGAATGCTGTTTATGCTCTGAATTGACAGTAAGGCTTCATTAACTTAATTTCCCTGACTAGGCCTCACTTAATGGAATGCTGTTTACGCTCTGAATTGATAGTAAGGCTTCATTAACTTGATTCTCCCAACTACGCCTCAGCTCATTGGACATTGTGTATGGCCTGAATTGACAGTAAGGCTTCATTAACTTGCTGTTCCTGACTAGGCCTCAGCTCATGGGACATTGTGTATGGCCTGAATTTACAGTAACCTACCTTGGCACACAGAGCCCCCATGACCCACGCTACATTCTACTACAGTTTGGAGGAGGGTGGACCATGGATTATGGGACTTGAAGTACCTCCATGGATAATGGGATTTGTACTACTTCAAAACCCATCATTCCCCACAGACCACTGTGGCCCAGAACCAAGACCAATAAAGACCAAACTTGGCACACAATGCCCCCATGACCCACACTCCATCCGACTGCAGTTCAGAGGACACACCATGGATAATAGGATTTCAAGTACCTCCACTCACTTCCAATGTACCCCACCCACACAAGCATCAACCTCTACATCAACACAGCAGACGGAAAGACAAAAAACATTGCATATCCACAAGCTATGCGGAACGCCAGCAACACCACACACCAACAACTCCCCAGGACTTCAACATCCCACCCACCAGAACAACCCACAACGACACAGCCATGGCCCCAACAACACCATAACTAACAACAATTCCAACCCTTACATACTCAGACTTTCTCGCATCTCCTAAATAGGGCACAGCAACGCGTGCCGGGTACAGCTATTGAAATATATAAAGAAGGCTTCCAGGCTCCTTATGTTAACCGAGGCAGGCCAGGTCTACTTTGCAAATCTTACCACTGCCACTAACATGTAAGGAACAAACCCTTTTATAACTCTGGGCAGTATGGCTTTCCTCCCACTGTGGTAGGGTGGGTTCTTTGAACCCCACCAACAGATGTTCAAACTGCCATCAGTTAATATATTTGCTGCCACCAATTGTATCAGATCAGCCACCGATGTGAGGGTTTGTTCCTTTTAAGGCTTGTATTTTATATATTTCTTATTTTTTTTATGGTATTTGTACCCCGTAACTTCTCACCCCCGCAGGGGGACTCAGCACGGCTTACATTTGCAGCACTACAGGCAGCAACACCACAATACAATTTAAAATACACCATATAACCAATGTCATTAAAAAGCATTAAAAACATTAAAAAACATTACATTAAAAAGAACGACATCGAGAGGTGTTGTAATAAAGATGTTCAACAGTTTATTTTATAACAGGGTTCAGAGCTTAGTTGGTTGCAAACAAGTCTCCTAAGAGGTACAAGTCTTACGGTTACAATGTTTCAACAATAGGGTACAGTTTCCACTGTACTTCCTAACACAGAACCAAGCAGTCCTAATAACTAACTGCTCCAGCAGGTAAATAGCCAACTATAGGCTGTACCTATCTATTAAGCTAGTTTTCTACTCTAACTTGGACAAAGTCTTTCACCTGGGTTTCTCAAACCCCTCACCGAACTCCCTTCTAAAAGCTCCAAAAGACAGCTTCCCTCCTCCCAACCGACAAAACCAACCGACCTATTTTTTAAAACCTGAAAGTTCTAAAGCAGGTGCAGCTCTAACTTCCGTCTCCACGGCAACAGCCTTCACCGGGGCCTACTGCTCCAACATTCCCCGCCAACCCTCGGTGGCTTGTTAAACATTTTACCATCACACGTATAGGAAAATAAGCAATAACAAACTATACATTTATCTTGCAACAAAACAACACGACTTCATCACAGTGGGTTTCAGAGGGGTTGCCAAAGACCATCCGAAAACATACATTTCTGGTGGTCTTCGGAACCCCTTTGGCAGAGAAGGCTGAAGATCTCTCCGCCTGTCCTACTCTTCCTTTTTGGAAACAGGTCAAATCCATCAAAAGCCCTCCTCCGCTGTGATTGGCCGGCCTCTCAGTCAAGGAGGGGGCTGTTTCTGAGACTCCCAAGTGAGGAGGGGAGAGCAGGCGTGCTTGGTGCATGGCAGGAGTAGTGTGCATGTGCAAGCGAGGGAGAGCATGTGAGGCTGGAGGGAGGTTCGCGCCATCGAATCCCTTCAAGGCAGGGGGGAAAAGAGCCCAGGCAATGTAAGACTGAGAGTGTCCCAGCAGCATCAGGAGGAGAAGCTGGAGCTGATAGACAGGAGCTCATAATAACTTTATTTTTGTACCCTGCCTTCATCTCCCCAAAGGTGAGATGGTGGCTAACATATGGCAGAATCTGCCTAAAAAACCTGCATAAAATAAACAATACAATACAAGATAAAACCAATCTATTCTCTCTATCTATATATATAAAGGAAGAGCCGTCATGTAAAGACTACCTCAGAGAAACCTTACAACGCAGAAACACAAAACTTGCCAACAGAAATAGGCCTCAAGCAAGGTACGTTTGTAGCAAAGAAACTTTACCCCCCAAAACCTAAAAGGCCCCCAAAACAACGAGTAAAAATAAAACTACATTTCCCAGCATCCTCTGCGGCAGCCAGCGAAACCCATTGGCCAACATCAGTTACCATAGTAACGGTGGGCAAAGCCACTTAGAATGCTGAGTGATTTCAGTTGAGGGTTAAACTGCCACGGCCAAGATCTAGGAGGGAGACAAATAGGGCACCAGGGACACAGGCACCACTGACAAACACATACCCCCAGAATAACACAAAAGTAATACCTACACACAACACAGTACGCACATAACACAACCTTGCGTCTACTGCTCAACCCATTTGTATGCCATTCCTTCCTTCCACACAGGCGTAAGCTGACCCAAAAGACAAGCCATGCCTCCTAAAAAGAACAGCATCGGCCGATACACTCGCAACGCTACATGCATCACACAAAAAAGGGCAGAACAAACGCCAGAACAGAAAGACACTGCACTACACTAGCTTTTGCCATCACCATAAACAAGGCTCAAGGACAAACACTACAAATCTGTGGCATAGACCTTGACACAGAATGCTTCACCCACGGACAACTACGTAGCGTGCTCCAGAGTTGGGAAACCACAGAACCTCTACATCAACACAGCAGACGGAAAGACAAAAAACATTGTATATCCACAAGCTCTGCAGAACGCCAGGAACACCACACACCGACAACTCCATAGGACTTCAACATCCCACCCACCAGAACAACCCACAACGACACAGCCATGACCCCACAAAGAACATAAGTAACATCAATTCCAACCCTTACATACTCAGACTTTCTCGCATCTCCTAAATAGGGCACAGCAACGTGTGCCGGGTACAGCTAGTATATAATAAAGCGGAATGTTTGTATGTATGTTTGTATTTATGTGGCAGCGTTCTGATTGGCTCCTGGCCTCTACATTCTGACAACATGATTGGTTGGCAGTGAGGGAGTATTTGCATAACGCCTCTAATTGGCCAGCCAACACGAACATTCCGACACTCTAAACTGCCAGATGGAGATAAGGCAAAGGCCTGAGGCAGTCAGCCATGGTGGGAGTTTCAGACCAAAACACTTTGCGGCTCCCAACAATGACAGAATAATAATAAGAATAATATTTTAAGCCGCTTCCCTCTCCCCAAAGGGGACTCGGAGTGGCTTACATGGGGCCATGCCCAAACCACAAATCACAAAACATCAGACATCAAAAAACAATAAACACAATAAAAACAGTAAACACAGTAAAATGAATACATCTAACAGAACACAATAAGAAATGCATCTAAAACAGAAGGAAAAAGGAAGACGAGAGGGCAGGCCACATCTATTATATAAATGGGTTCACGTCATGTGATGTATACCTCAAACAAAGAAACCTTACAACGCAGAAACACAATACTTGCCAACAGAAATAGGCCTCAAGCAAGGTACGTTTGTAGCAAAGAAACTTTCCCCCCCAAAACCTAAAAGGCCCCCAAAACAACGAGTAAAAATAAAACTACATTTACCAGCATCCTCCGGGGCTGCCAAAGACTCACCCAGCCTCTACATTCTGAACAACATGATAGGCTGCCAATAACGGCGGATTTGCATAACTGCTGCACTGGCCAGCCAACATGAAAATTCCGATCCATAATAAACTGCCAATCCCCAACACAAACACCCAAAACACTTCCAACCGAAAAATCACAGACCACGCCCAAAATTGACAGTAAGGCTTCATTAACTTGATTACCCTAACTAGCCCTCACTTACTGGGAAGCTGTTTACACTCTAAATTGACAGTAAGACTTCATTAACTTGATTTCCCTAACTAGCCCTCACAGATAGATAGATAGTAGTAGTCAAGAGGTAGGACATGGTAGGCCTTCTACAAATTCTCACAAACAGCCAAAGTTGAAAGTGCACCAGAGAAATAAATATAAATGTCTGTACGCAAACGCTAGAAGCCGCAAAAATAGGGGAGTTGGAATATTTGGCAAAAGAAAAAAATATTGATATTATTGGCATAACAGAAACCTGGTGGACGGAGGAAAACAAATGGGACACAAAGATTCCAGGTTATAAACTGTACAGGAAAGACAGGAGAGGGAAAAATGGTGGCAGTGTGGCCCTGTACATAAATGAAGAGCTAGAATCTCATGAATTAGAACTTCAAGAAATTTCAAACTCACCTACAGAAACATTGTGGATAAAAGTCCCAGGACAAAAAACTAATCTAGCATTAGGGATCTGCTATCGCCCTCCCAACCAAACTCCAGAGGCAGACTGCTATCTGGAAAACGAAGTTAAACAGGCCTCAAAAAGAAATACATTAGTCATAATGGGGGACTTCAACTATCCCCAAATAGATTGGCCAAATTCTTGTTCTACGCATGAAAGAGAGACAAGGTTCCTCGACATGCTAGCTGATTATTCCCTTGAGCAGATGGTCATGGAACCAACCAGGGAAAGGGGATCCTGGACTTGGTGCTAACTAATGAACAAGATCTCGTTCAAGATGTCATTGTAACTGAGCCCATAGGTACCAGTGACCATAACACAATAATCTTCAACGTAAGTTTGGATAGCAAACTGTCAGTGAAAACTAACACGGAGACATTAAACTTTCACAAAGGGAATTTCACCAAAATGAGAAAAATTGTAAAGAACAAACTAAAAGGAGCAGTAAAAAAATCAAATCCCTCCAAAATGCTTGGAAACTGTTTAAAAATACCTTAAAACAGGCCGAACTAAAATGCATTCCAATAAAAAGAAAGAGGCATGGAAAGTCCAAAAGGACACCAGTATGGCTTACAAATGAAGTAAAAGATGTGATTGGAAAGAAGAAAAACTCATTTAAGAAATGGAAGGCTCTTCCTACCGAGGAGAACAGAAAGGAACACAAGCTCTGGCAAACTAAATGCAAAGCAACTGTCAGGAAAGCCAAGAGAGATTTTGAGGCACACATAGCAAAGAATATTTTAAAAAACAACAAAAACTTCTTTAAGTACATCAGAAGCAGGAACCCAACTAGAAAAGCAGTTGGGCCACTCGACGACAATGGTCAGAAAGGGAAAATCAGTGAAGACAAGGAGATTGCTGAGCGGCTAAATGACTTCTTTGCCTCCGTTTTCACACAGGAGGACAGACAACATATGCCTGCAGCTGAGTCAGTTTTTTCAGGGAGGGAATTAAATGAATTAAACCAGATAGAGATAAAGAAGGAAGATGTTCTCACATGCCTTACTAAACTAAATGTCAACAAATCACCAGGGCCAGATGGCATCCACCCCAGAGTTCTTAAGGAACTCAAGTGTGAAATTGCTGAACTTCTAGCTAAGATATATAACCTTTCTCTAAGATCAGGCACTGTACCCGAGGACTGGAGGGAGGCAAATGTAACACCGATCTTCAAGAAAGGATCCAGAGGTGATCCAGGAAATTATAGACCAGTCAGTTTAACCTGAGTTCCAGGCAAAGTGATGGAAACCATTATTAAAGAAAATATTACTAAGCACATAGAAGAACACGCATTGCTGAAAGAAAATCAACATGGTTTCTGCAAAGGCAAATCATGTCTTACTAACTTGATAGAATTCTTTGAGGGTGTAAATAAACACATAGATAAAGGGGACCCAGTCGATATTGTTTACCTTGACTTTCAAAAGGCTTTTGACAAAGTCCCTCACCAAAGGCTCCTAAACAAGCTCTTCAGCCATGGAATCAGGGGACAGGTCTTGTCCTGGATCGGAACCTGGCTAAACTGTAGGAAACAAAGGGTGGTAATAAACGGACAGTTCTCTGGGTGGAAAGAGGTGAGAAGTGGCGTACCCCAAGGTTCAGTTTTGGGTCCGTTACTTTTTAATTTATTCATTAATGATCTGGATGTAGGAGTGAATTCTGAGGTAGCAAAGTTTGCAGACGACACTAAACTGTTCAGGGTAGTTAAAAATGAAACTGACTGTAAAGAGCTCCAGAAAGATCTCTCGAAATTGAGTGAATGGGCAACAAAGTGGCAAATGCATTTTAACCTAAACAAGTGTAAAGTCATGCACATCGGGGCAAAGAACCCCAACTACACCTACAAATTGATGGGGTCAAAGCTTTCCGAGACAAACCAGGAAAGGGATCTCGGGGTCTTGGTGGACAGCTCAATGAAGATGTCAACCCAGTGCGCAGCAGCAGTGAAAAAGCAAATTCTATGCTTGGCATGATCAGGAAGGGAATCGAAAATAGGTCAGCAAATGTTGTATTGCCTCTCTACAAATCTATGGTAAGGCCACATTTGGAGTACTGTGTACAATTCTGGTCTCCGCACTTTAAGAAGGATATAACGGAACTGGAAAAGGTACAGAAAAGGGCAACAAGAATGATCCAAGGGATGGAGCGGCTCCCTCATGAAACCAGGTTGCAACGCCTTGGTCTTTTCAGCCTTGAAAGACGGCGTTTAAGAGGTGACTTGATCAAAGTGTATAAAATCATGCATGGGATAGAAAGGGTGAATAAAGAAAAACTATTTTCTTTGTCACAAAACACTAGGACTAGGGGGCACTCCCTGAAGCTCCAAGGTAGGAAAATTAGGACTAATAAAGGGAAATATTTCTTCACCCAGAGGGTCATTGGGTTGTGGAACTCACTTCCAGAAGAGGTTGTGACAGCTGTCAGCCTGGACAACTTCAAGGCAGGATTAGACAGATTCATGGACACCAAGTGTATCGGTAGTTACTGAAAAGGACATCCAAGTGCCACCTCGGAGTTGATTGAGGTAGGCAGGATTTCCCTGGGTACTGGTTGTGGGGGGTCGGGAGCAGGTCAGGGTTTTGCCCTCCCTTCTGCTCGAGATCCCCGTGTACAACTGGTGGGCCACTGTGTGACACAGAATGCTGGACTAGATGGGCTGAGGCTCTTCTTATGTTCTTATGTTCTTACTTACTGGGAAGCTGTTTACGCTCTGAATTGACAGTAAGGCTTCATTAACTTGATTCTCCCGACTAGGCCTCAGCTCATTGGACATTGTGTATGGCCTGAATTGACAGTAAGGCTTCATTAACTTGCTGTTCCTAACTAGGCCTCAGCTCATGGGACATTGTGTATGGCCTGAATTTACAGTAACTTACCTTGGCACACAGAGCCCCGACCATGCATGATGGGACTTGAAGTACCACCATGGAAAACGGGATTTGTAGTACTTCAAAACCCATCATTCCCCACAGACCACTGTGGCCCAGAACCAAGACCAATAAAGACCCAACTTGGACTTCCGGCAGAGGCAAGATGGCGGACGCCACGGTTTAGTTGAGGCTCCTCAACTACCGCTCTTACCAGGCACTGAGGTTAGAGCAGAGACTCTCCCTTCTTAGGGCGGATTGAAGCCCAGAAGTGCGAACCCACAGGGCAACAGCTGCGAGTGTGCAAAACAGCCCTCGGAAGAGGGTTGGCGAGTGCAAGCAGCAGGAACCCAGGGCTGCACAGTGCGGTAGGAGATACCTGCCCCGTTAGCCCGGGGCAGGGTAGAACGCCAGCCTTTGTTTTTAACAAGAAGAAAAGGAAAGAATGGGGTTTAAGAAGGAACCCACGCCGAGATAGCAAAAACCTCGATACCAAGGAAATACCTGACAAGCCTCACGCTGCCCGCTGCCGAAGGGGTACGAGCAGGGCGAGAGAGAGGCCCGGTGGAAGCGACCAGTATACTCCCGAGAAGGGTACTTAAAAGAGAACAAAGAAGCTAAAGGAGCCAAATTTTCAACCGAAACTATACCTACGTGGGGAACTCCGGGTTTACTTAGAGACTTATATATTTATCCATTCATCCATTTATGTACCAAAGGGAAAACTCAAGGACCCAAGGACTATACAAGGTTTATACAATGCATTTTAAAGCAGCAGCGTCAAGCCTTACCCACTAGAAGTCGCCGGTGACCGAAACTCCTCCACGGCCCCTTTAAGAAGGAGATTAAAAGGAGAAGCTCCACTGGTGGGGTAAGCCCCCCCCCCCGCAAGAATTGACGGGTGATAGAAGAGGGCTGGAAGGGAACAGAAGATAGCGGAGATTGGGCGCGTAGAAAGGAGGAGGAGACCTAGAGCGAGCGAGGACGGAGGAGGGGCGACGACGCGCAGAGAAACCCCACACTGACTAGCACGCTGGTACGTACGACGTAAGACGCAACACGCAAAACGCAACACGCAAATCGCCAGTACGTATGACGTATGACGCAGGATCTAGGAAGTAGGACACCGTAAGCAACGCAAGAGCCATAACATACGCTACTTACACGCCAAAAGCGCCAAAAGCGCCAAAAGCGCCAAAAGCGGCTGAATAAAGAGAAGATGAGCAAGTTGGCAAATTAAGAAGAGTCTGTCAATTTAAAATTTTAAAATCAACTTAAAACAGGGACTTGGACTGATATACATCATATAGGGGAGGGCAGTGGAAGAGAGGAGAAGAGAGGAGAAGCAAGGCGAAGCCACTCAGCATTTAATAACCAGCGGCACCCGGTGGAAGCCAGGGACACCTGGTGGTAAGAACTTCGAACCTTAGGCTCAGGACACCCTAGAAGGATAGCATACAAGAACTGGAAGTATAGATCCTGAGGCAATAGCACTGATCTGGTGGAGAGAGCCCGGAAAGTGGACTAATAAAAATAGGAGATAAAAACAAGGCTCAAAGACTCAAGTGTGGGAGGTCCCCTCAGACCAGGGGTATCTTGGGGTCTATACTAAGAAAGAGGGTCTCAACTTGATGCAAGGGAGCATTATCTACTCCCTCCCCTCTTCCTCTCTCCTACTTTTATCTCCTTCTCTTTCCTTTAATAGAGCTAAATGAGTTAACTGTGTGGAAGGTTATTGTGTCAAATGTAATTGCTGTACTGGATTTTTACTTTACTTTCTTTTTTTTATTATTCGATTTGATAAGAAGTGATAGTTGCGTAACAAGGTCCATCCCGGTTCCAACTCCTAACCCTAATAAATATACTACGCAGACAGAGACCCTAATTTAACTTAGGAGAAAAATCAATTCCTGGTTTGGAGGGAAAATCGTAATCACAATTTTCTCTTTAAGAAATAAAAGGACAAACAAAACACTAAGTTAAAGATGACGACCCCAAAACTCAAGATGGAAAAAGAGAAGGATAAAAGAATGGCGGGTCCCCAGGGGAAAAGGGACTCCATAACGGAGGATTTCTCCATGAAAGACATTATGAGGGAGATCATGAAAATCCAAACGGATGTCCAACAAATACAATCAGATGTACAACAAATTCAAGAAAAACAAGAAAGACAATATAATATTATCAGAGGCGAGATGGCAGAAATGAAGAGAGAACTAAAAGAAGAATTAAAGACCGTTGTGAAAGAGGAATTAGTAAATATGCAAACCGATATTGACTCATTAAAACAGGGGAGAGTAGACTGTATCAAAGAAAGCAAAGGATTGAAACAACATCAAAAGGAATGGGAAAAAGCAGTCCAAACCCTTGAGAAGACAATTTCAACCCTCAAGGAACAGCAAGAGACCATGGAGATAAAGGAGAAAGAATATCAACTCCGATTTAGAAACGTAGCAGAGGAGGAGAAAGAAGATATTAAGGAAACGATATCTAAGGTCATTGCAGACCTACTCGACATCCCCCTGGAAGATACCAGAGGGAATATAGATAGGGTCTACAGAGTACATTCCAATTACGCAAAGAGGCATAAAACCCCTAGAGACACTATAGTTTGTTTCGGAAGAAAATCAACGCGTGATGAAATTTTAAAAGAAAATGCCAAGACGCCAATCTTTGTAAAGGGGAAAAAGATCGCCATACTGAAGGAGTATCCAACCTCAGTCCTGGACAGAAGAAGAAAATACTTCTTTCTGACAGACATCTTGAGGGAAAAGAACGTGAAATTCAAATGGGAAAGAGAGGGGCTGATGACAACATGGAGAGGAGAGAAACATTGGCTCACTACAGAAATGAAGGCAAGGGCCTTTTATGAGAAATATTTGTATAAAGAGAATTGGAAACAGAAGAAGGAGAAGGGGGAGAGAACTGACAATGAGGACTCCCAGAAGGAGGATTCCCAAAATGAACAACAGCAAGCTCAATACTCAGAAAGGCTGAAGAAAAGGCCCAGGGAGATATCCCCCATAGAGACTAACGCACCACTAGAGCCGGAAGGATTTAGTAGGGAGATGGAAGAAGGAAAGGATGGACCAGAAGCTTAAGATTTATACACATAATGTAAACGGAATAAACAACCCGATTAAAAGAAATAAAGTTTGGAACCAAATAAAAAAAGGGAACTATGATATTATTGCATTGCAGGAAGTGCATATTCGACATAAACATAGCAAACACTTGATTCAAAAACAATTAGGAAATGCGTACTATTCCCTATGCGGAGAGAAAAAGAGAGGGGTGGTAACGTACATTAAGGAGAAATTAATTTCTAAACAAGCATTTAAAGACCATGACGGTCGACTAATAGGAGTGACTATAGAATGGGGAGGAAAGAGAATACTACTAAGCAATATCTACGCCCCAAATGGAGCTAAAAATGAATTTGTGAAACTTATGAGTTCCAAGATATTAGAGCAAGAATATGACCAACTACTTATAGTTGGAGATTTTAATGGAGTAATTGACCAAAAATTGGATAAAACAGAAAGGGAAGATAAAAAGGAAAATGGATATAAGTCAGAACTTACAAAATATTTTAAAAAATGGCTGGGCGAGTTGGGGCTCAAAGACCTATGGAGACACCAACATAAGACCGAAAAGGACTTTACGTTCTACTCAAGTAGACATAAAACCTGGTCCCGTATAGATATGGCTTGGGGGACTGCAGAGTTGGCACTAAGGACGGGAAAAATCAAAATACTACCCAAGGTGAACTCAGACCACGCCCCCATGGAGCTTACGATAAATGGTGGGAATGTTGGCGAGAGGTGTTTTAGATGGAGACTAGATGGGAACCTCCTTAAAGATCCAAAAGATCAGGAAAAAAAATAGGGAGGCTTTAAAGGAATTTTTTAAATTTAACCTACTTGATGAGACGTCTTTAGATGTGGTATGGGACACGTCAAAAGCGTATATGAGAGGACATTTTATCCAGCAAAAGGCAAGGAAAAATAAAATCAAAAATGCTAGACGCAAAAAAATTGAGGAAGAAATTAGTAGAGAGGAGAAGGAATTAAAGAAAAATCCAAAGAATATAAGATCAAAAACGCAGCTGGACATACTTTACAAGCAATTGGACACGCTACAATTGGAGGAAATAGAAAAGAATTTAAAATTCCTGAAACAGCGACATTTTGAAAACGCAAACAAGATAGGACGTTGGTTAGCCTGGAAAACTAAGAAAAGAAAACAAAAACAAACTATAACCAGGATAGAAGAGAATGGGAGGTCCTCAATCCAGCAGAAGGAAATAGAGAAGGAATTTGTGAAATTTTATAGTGAATTATATATTGACGATAACATCCCTTAGACAAAAGTGCTTGAGTACTTAGCTAAACAAAAAATCGTGAAGATCTCTGACCAGCACAGGGAAATTCTGAACCAAACAATATCGGAGATAGAAATAAGAGACGCAATTAAAAATCTCGCACCAGATAAGGCCCCAGGACCAGATGGCCTTACCTCTAAATACTATAAAACCTTAGTCGATGAACTTGTATACCCGCTGAAACAGGTAATGAATAATGTTTTAGAAGCAAAGAAAATGCCGAGAACTTGGAAGACTTCTAATATAACGGTGATACCAAAGGAAAATCAAGACACCTCCAGAGTAAAGAACTATCGTCCGATTGCATTACTAAAAACGGATTACAAAATCTTTTCGGGAATCCTAGCGAAGAGGCTAAAAATAGTGCTGAATGATAGAATACATGCTGACCAGTCAGGTTTTTTACAAGGACGTCAAATCAGAGACAATACCCGTACGGTTCTAAACATCATCGAATACTATGATATGCATATTGATAAAGAAATAGGACTATTGTTTCTCGATGCCGAAAAGGCATTTGACCGAGTAAATTGGGGATTTATTGTCGAGCTGGCCAAAGAGATGGACTTGGGATACTTCTACATCAACGCGATTAAAGCAATATACGGTCAACAACTAGCGAGGGTAATTGTCAATGGACAAACATCGGAGGAGATAAAACTAGCTAAAGGCACTAAACAAGGATGTCCCCTTTCCCCATTAATTTTTATTCTAACCTTGGAAACCCTCTTAGAAAGTATAAGGAACAACACCGAGATTAAGGGCTTAAAAATTGGCAACAACAGCTTTAAGACAATAGCTTTCGCTGATGATATTGTTTGCGTGATAGAAGACCCGATATCGCAATGGGAAAATTGGTGGAATGAATTGGAAGTATTCGGGGAGGTGGCAGGATTAAAAATAAATAAAAACAAGACGAAATTTTTAACAAAAAATTTAAACAACAAAAAGAAGGAAGAACTCCAACAAAAAACAGGTATTCAGATAGTAAAGAAGGTAAAATACCTGGGTATACAGATCACGGCGAGTAATGCGCAACTACTCCAGAACAATTATGATAAAAAGTGGAACGAAATTAAAGACAAGATAAAGAGTTGGGAGAAACTACAACTATCCCTTCTGGGAAGAATAGCTATAACTAAAATGAATATCTTGCCAGAAGTCCTATATCTATTTCAAAATCTGCCAATATTAAGATCAAAGAATACAATTAACAAGTGGAAAAAGATATAAGTAACTTCATATGGCAAAACAAAAGGCCTAGAATTAAATATATCCATCTAACAGACTGCACAAGTAGAGGAGGTCTGGCACTACCAGACCTCCAACTCTACTATGAGGCGGCAGCCCTAGCATGGGTGAAAGACTGGGCAACCCTAAGGAAAACAAAGCTATTAGCACTAGAGGGAGAAGGATTGCGTAGGGGGTGGCACGGATACTTATGGAGAGAGAAGGAAAAAGTGGAAAAAGCTTTCAATAATCATTTCATAAGATCCGCACTACTAAAAACATGGAATAAATATAAGATTCGATTCCACTGTAAAACACCATTATGGTTTTCCCCGCAAGAGGCGGAACAAATGAGAGGAGCCCCGGCTACAGGATGGCTAAGATACAATGCACTGGTAAAAATTAACAAACAAGAGACAAATCTGAAACCACTGGAGGAAATCCGTAAGTTGGACCCAAAAATAACATGGCTCCAATTTTGGCAGATCAATGAAAATTTTAAAATAGATAAGAAAATGGGATTTGAGACGAAGGAGTCCTTCTGGGATAAGGTACTAAAAACAGAAAAGAAAGTAATCGGAAAAATATATCAACAATTGCTTCTATGGACGACAGAAGAGGAACAAATAAAAGATGTAATGATAAAATGGGCAAAAATGGTGGGCCACTCCATTGACCTGGCAAAATGGGAGGAAATGTGGACTAAGAAGCTTAAATATGCCTACGCCAGCGAGATCAAGGAGAATTGGATAAAAATGTTCTTTTTGTGGTACCTAACTCCTGAAAAATTGGCGAGATACAACAAAGGAAAGACTAGTGAAAAATGTTGGAAGTGTGGGAAAGCAACAGGAACTTTTTTCCACCTATGGTGGGAATGTAAAACAATAAAAAAGTTCTGGTGGGGTATTTACCATAAACTAAAGGAAATCTTTAAATTAAGCTTTGATTTCAGACCGGAGTATTTCCTACTAGGGATGACTGACTTTGAGATCTCTGATAATGACGACAAAATTTTCTTTTTCTTAACCACTGCGGCAAGAATCTGTATTGCTCGACAGTGGAAGGGTAAAGACGCTATTTCATTTAATGATTGGATGGTAAAATCCTTAGATATTATGAATATGGATATATTAACTTCAAGTTTAGCGTCAAACCGAAAACCAGCAAGCCACACCAATTGGGAAAAATTCATTGATTTTATGAGAAGGAATAAGTTCAAATATTTATGACAATATGATTTTTGTGACAAGTGGGAGTGGCTTCTGTTTATAGATACCAACATAAGATATGAGTAGATAAGAATCCCTCGGACCTCAAGAAACCCTTCATGGAGGGGTAACACCAATATAGCAAGGACTATATTCAGCTATAATGTCGTGGTTAGGAAGTCAAGAATGTCTATATGTGTGTGGGGGAGGGGGGGTGTCTGACAGGGTGATGTGCTAAGGGGTGGGTATGTGTGGGGAATGAGGTGGTGGGACCTCAGGTTCAAGGTCCTTGACCTGAGGGAGGAGTGGGATTTGAATGTCTGCATTGTCTGTCTTTTTGTTTTATGATCAATAAAAACCTTTAATAATAATAATAAAAAAGACCCAACTTGCCCCCCATGCCCCCCATGACCCACACTCCATCCAACTGCAGTTTAGAGGAGGGCACACCGTGGATGATTGGACTTTCTCGCGTCTCCTAAAAAGGGCACAGCAACGCGTGCCGGGTACAGCTAGTGTATATATAAGATATTTAAAAACTGGGGGAGATACATGGAGTAGGGCCAAAATGTAAAGAGTCGCAAAGGGGAAGGAAATCCAAGAAAAACGGGCGTTGAGGATCTAGTCTCCAAAGGCTAGGCGGAAAAACGAGGTTTTCAGTTGTCCCTTAAAGGCTTCCAGTGATGGGGCATTCCTGATCTCCCCCGGAAGGGAATTCCAAAGTCGGGGGGCCACAGAGGAGAAAGCTTTCTCCCTAGTATTCACAAACCGGGTCTGTGAAACTGGTGGAGGTGAAAGGAGGGCCTCCCCGAGGAGCGAAGGGCTTGAGCTGGTTCATGGGGGGAGAGCCGGTCGAAAAGGTAGGCGGGTCCCAAACCGTTTAGGGCTTTAGAGGTAATCACCTGCACCTTGAATTGCGCCCGGAAAATAAACGGCAGACAGCGGAGCTCTTTAAACAGAAGACCAAACTTGGCACACAGAGCCCCCATGACCCACTTTACATCCTGGTGCAGTTTGGAGGAGGGCAGACCATGCATGATGGGACTTGAAGTACTTTCACTCACTTTCCAAGACTGCTGCTACCCTCACCCACTGACTGATCAAGACCAAACTTGGCACACAGAGCCCCCATGACCCAATTTACATCCTGGTGCAGTTTGGAGGAGGGCAGACCATGCATGATGGGACTTGAAGTACTTTCACTCACTTTCCAAGACTGCTGCTACCCTCACCCACTGACTGATCAAGACCAAACTTGGCACACAGAGCCCCCATGACCCACTTTACATCCTGGTGCAGTTTGGAGGAGGGCAGACCATGCATGATGGGACTTGAAGTACTTTCACTCACTTTCCAAGACTGCTGCTACCCTCACCCACTGACTGATCAAGACCAAACTTGGCACACAGAGCCCCCATGACCCACTTTACATCCTGGTGCAGTTTGGAGGAGGGCAGACCATGCATGATGGGACTTGGAGTACTTTCACTCACTTTCCAAGACTGCTGCTACCCTCATCCACTGACTGATCAAGACCAAACTTGGCACACAGAGCCCCCATGACCCACTTTACATCCTGGTGCAGTTTGGAGGAGGGCAGACCATGCATGATGGGACTTGAAGTACTTTCACTCACTTTCCAAGACTGCTGCTACCCTCACCCACTGACTGATCAAGACCAAACTTGGCACACAGAGCCCCCATGACCCAATTTACATCCTGGTGCAGTTTGGAGGAGGGCAGACCATGCATGATGGGACTTGAAGTGCTTTCACTCACTTTCCAAGACTGCTGCTACCCTCACCCACTGACTGATCAAGACCAAACTTGGCACACAGAGCCCCCATGACCCACTTTACATCCTGGTGCAGTTTGGAGGAGGGCAGACCATGCATGATGGGACTTGAAGTACTTTCACTCACTTTCCAAGACTGCTGCTACCCTCACCCACTGACTGATCAAGACCAAACTTGGCACACAGAGCCCCCATGACCCACTTTACATCCTGGTGCAGTTTGGAGGAGGGCAGACCATGCATGATGGGACTTGAAGTACTTTCACTCACTTTCCAAGACTGCTGCTACCCTCACCCACTGACTGATCAAGACCAAACTTGGCACGCAGAGCCCCCATGACCCACTTTACATCCTGGTGCAGTTTGGAGGAGGGCAGACCATGCATGATGGGACTTGGAGTACTTTCACTCACTTTCCAAGACTGCTGCTACCCTCATCCACTGACTGATCAAGACCAAACTTGGCACACAGAGCCCCCATGACCCACTTTACATCCTGGTGCAGTTTGGAGGAGGGCAGACCATGCATGATGGGACTTGAAGTACCTTATAAAATATATCAATCAAGGTGAGGGCTAAGAAGCCTGTTACATATGTCATAGAATACAATAGTACATACATGCATAGTAAGTATGAGCAGCGAGTCATACACAAACAATACCAGCTACTACCGTGTTTCCCCGAAAGTATGACACCCCCGATTGTAAGACGTATCGGGGGTGTCAGAGGGGTCGGCTTATATAAGCCGTACCCCGAAAGTAAGACGTACTGCGGGCGGCATGGCGTGGCTTCCTGGCTGTGTGACGAGAGGCTCCCAGAGGGGCTCAAAAGGGGCCCGGAATCCTCCTCCTCTTCCTCCTCTTCCTTCCAGCGGCGCCTTCCATCCTCCTCCTCTTCCTCCCAGCGGCGCCTTTCCCTCTCGCCGGTTCCGCCCCCCTCCCTTCAGTGAAGGGAGGAGGGGCGAAGAGGGAAGAAAGCGCCGGCGGAAGTCCCGCCCGCAGGGCGACTCAGGCGTCTTTCCCCGCCGCCGCCCCGCTCGCCTGCGCTCCAAACATGAGCGGGGCGGCGGTGCGGCGGCAGCGCCTGAGTCGCCTGGGGCGGGACTTCTGCCGCCGCCTTCTTCCCTCTCACTGGCGGCGGCTCCGCCCTCCTCCCTTCAGTGAAGGGAGGGGCGGAACCGGGCGAGAGGGAGAAGGCGCCGGCGGAAGTCCCGCCCGCAGGGCGACTCAGGCTTTTTCGCGCCGCCGCACCGCTCATGTTTGGAAGGGAGGGGGGCGGAACCGGCGAGAGGAAAGGCGCCGCTGGGAGGAAGAGGAGGAGAATGGAAGGCGCCGCTGGACGGAAGAGGAGGAAGAGGAGGAGGATTCCGGGCCCCTTTGAGCCCCCTCTGGGAGCCTCTCGTCGCCCAGGAAGCCACGCCATGCCGCCCGCAGTACCTCTTACTTTCGGGGTACCGTCGTCCCGTCGCCCAATATAAGACGTACCCCGAAGTAAGACGTAGTGGGGATTTTGGGGGTCAAAAGAAAGTAAGACGCTGTCTTACTTTCGGGGAAACACGGTAGCGAATATAAAGGAGCATGGGTGTGCGACGGGGAAGGGTTGAATTCAACAGCAATGCGGTGAGCTTACTCACGAGTCAATGGGTGAAATCCCAGTCTGAATGATGCTCTTCCGTCAAAACCACAACTAAGGGGAGGGGAGTGCACGACTGGGGAGGGAGGAGGTCGCTCTCACTGTGAAAGATCCGGAATGGACGTCCCCGGCACAATGTGGTAATGCCGTGAATGGCAATAAGGTGCTCCCGTAGGGGCCAAGGTGTAGCGATATCACTGCAGGTGGTTAGGCAGCCAAGCCCATGATGGATGGACGCGGAAGCTTCTGTGCATGCGGAGGTGCGGCCGGCCTAACAAAGGCCTGGTCGGCTCGGCGGTGCTGCAGAGGCCTGGCCGGCGCAATGGCAGGGTGGGGCAGCGCGGGCGGCAAGGCAGGGCGGAGCCGGCGCAGTGCCGTCCTTCCCAGGTGGCGACGCACCTCCCAGGTGACATCGCCCTACGCGCCTGCGTAGTCCGCCTAATGGACAAATCGGCCCTGCCTGTAAGGATGACTTTGTTCAGGAGCCATGAAGGACTGTGTATCTGTTGGGGGAAGGGTCATTTCGGAAAGGGAGGGCTGGAAGGAGGGTGGTTTTGGCTTGCTTACAATTGAGCCATATGAGGAATGATTTAGGGCAGGGGTTCCCAGCCTTTTTTTTTTTGACCAGGGACCACTCCAACATTAGTACAAAAAGGGTTACGAATCAGTTTTTGGTCAACTTGAGATCTGGCTTGGTTATTGGGGTGCTGATTCGAAAAATTACATTGGATAGACCAGTGTTTCCCTACCTTTTTTGAGCCGCGGCACACTTTTTACATTTACAAAATCCTGGGGCACACCACCAACCGAAATGACACAAAATGACACTCTAACACAGTAATACATATAGTTCATATGTTTTTCAATGTATTTATACATTCAGTGTGAAACCTGGGCCTGGTTTGATGAACACAACTTAGATATCCTGGCAGGAATGGCAGAAAGACACAAACTTCCCACACAGAACTCCCAGGGGGCCATTCTCTCCCCTCTGTTATTTAACATCTACATGCAGCCGCTTGCACAGCTGGTGCGGAGTTATGGGCTGGAGTGTCACCAGTACGCTGACGACACCCAGCTCATTCTGAGGATGGAGGGCAGGCCGGGTTCTGTCCCCGATAATTTCCAACACTGCCTCGAAGCCGTTACTGGATGGCTGCGAGCCAGTAGGTTGAGGGTGAATCCGGCGAAGACGGAGATCTTGTGGCTGGGTCGCCCGGGTGATGTTAATGTCCAGCTTCCGAGCCTGGACGGTGCGGTGTTATGCCCATCGCCTTCCGTCAAGAGCCTGGGGGTCCATTTGGACTCCCAGCTGACCATGGAGGCCCAGGTCTCTGCGGTCAGCAAGATCGCTTTTTTTCATCTGCGACAGGCAAGGAGGCTGGCCCCCTATCTCTCCCGGAACGATCTGGCCACGGTGATCCAAGCTACGTCATCTCAAGGCTGGATTACTGCAACGCGCTCTACGTTGGCCTTCCTCTGTCGGTGACCCGGAAGCTCAGGCTAGTGCAGAACACTGCCGCCCGGCTCCTGTCTGGCACGCCAGCTGGCGCCCACATCACACCTGTTTTGCAGGACCTGCACTGGCTGCCAATTAAGCACCGGATCGCCTTCAAAGTGTTGGTTCTCACCTTTAAGGCCTTGCACGGCCTGGGGCCAGCGTACCTGAGGGACCGTCTCACTCCATATTGCCCTTCGAGATCACTACGGTCCGAGGATGCTAACTTCCTGGAGATCCCATCGACAAAGTTGGCACGCCTAACCTCCACTCGCCGGAGGGCGTTCTCTGTCATAGCTCCCACGCTGTGGAACGCCCTCCCGGCCGAAACCAGGGCCTTGAGGGACCTGCTCCCGTTTAGACGGGCATGCAAAACCCATCTGTTCAAGCAGGCCTTTGGCGAGTAGGCCCGTGTATCTTTAAGTATGCTATTGCTGAACTGTGTTGTTGTTCCTGCTACCATTGCTATTTTAACTGTTTTTATTGTTTTTATTGTTGTTATTGTTTTGTTTTTACTGTGCCTTTGGCTCTGTGAGCCGCCGCGAGCCTCCGGGAGTCGGCGGCATAGAAGCCTGAATAAATAAATAAATAAATAAAACAACCAAGAGAAAATGCTATAAGAGTTTGGTGGGCATTGACCTTGGGTTTTGGAGTTGTAGTTCACCTATATCCAGAGAGCACTGTGGACTCAAACAATGATGGATCAGGAGCAAACTTGGTATGAATACTCAATATGCCCAAATGTGAACACAGATGGAGTTTGGGGAAAATAGACCTTGACATTTGGGAGTTACAGTTTCTGGGATTTATAGTTAACACACAAACAAAGAGCATCCTGAACTCCAACAACCATGGAATCGAACCAGACTTGGCATACAGAATTCCAATGACCAAAATAAAATACTGCAGAAGTTTGGGGAAAATAAACCCTGACATTTGGGAGTTGCAGTTGCTTGGAGATATTATTACCCTGTCATTAAAGAGCATCCTGTACTCAAACAATCATGGAATTGATCCAAACCTGGCATACAGAACTCCCATGACCAACATAAACTACTGGAAAGCTTTGGGGAACATATACATGCCTTGACATTAGGGAGTTGCTGTTGCTTGGTCCATTCTAGAGGAGTCTGGGCCCTTGCTGGCTGACGAGAGCGTGAGGCAGGCAAAAAAGACTTTGTGCAATGCTAGGTCTCATGCAAAGCATCCGCCGCCTGGCCTGCAGCCTTGCCGCCAGACGGCAGCGCGGGGAAGGCAAGGGAGGCCTCCAGCGAGGCTAGGCCTCGTGCAAAGCCGCCGCCGCCAGTCCCACACCCTAGCTGCCCAGCAGGAGCGCGGTGCAGGTGAGGAAAGGCTCCAGTGGGACCAAAGGAGGCAGCCTCGTGACCCCCTCAAAATGGCAAGGAGTCGAGCCGCAGCGTTCTGCACTAGCTTAAGTTTCCGGATTGCCGACAAAGGAAGGCCAATGTAAAGAGTGTTACAGTAGTCTAACTTCGAGATGACCGTAGCTTGGACCACTGTGGCCCGGTCGTAGGGGTCCAGCTTCCTCGCCTGGCGAAGATGGAAAAAGGCCACTCTGTTGAAGGTGGGGACATGAGACACCATTGACAGCAGAGGGTCCAAAGTAACCCTAAGGCTCTTTACAGATGACGACGGACATAATGTCGCGCCATCCAGGGTTGGAAGCTGGACATCTCCACCGCCCGGGCGACCCAACCAGAGGAGCTAGGTCTTCGCTGGATTCACCTTCAACCTACTGGCTCGCAGCCATCCAGGCAACGATGGAAATTATTATTATTTGAAAAATTATTTTTCTAATATTTTTCTAATAAATACATTACCAAAATTTGAAAAACAAACAATGCCTTTCTTTAAAAAAAACCTCAGGCACCGCAGGGTCCCCGAGCTAGTATTTAACAATCTAGAGCTGATGTGCTAGTAATCTTTTCTGGGTAGTCAGCATCTCCCTTCCCAACATCCCTGTTGCCTCGGCACTATAAGTGGGTTTCGCAAGACCAGCCACTCTCATTGCCGTATGGTTTTGAGGCAACAGTGTAGTAATGGTGAGGCCACAGACCATATTTTTGTTCTTGCAAACCACTGGTGGTCCATAGACCACAGGTTGGAAACCACTGATTTAGGAAATGTGGTATGTTTACTAGGCATGGTTTAGAACCCGAAAATGGCGATTCTAAAATCAAGGGGGGGGGGGGGATTTTTTTTGATTAGTAAAAGAAAGACTTACAAAAAAATTTCCAAAAATTTCTAAAATGTAACTTAACTACTAACGAATTTCGTTAGTAGTTCGTATGCCAGCGCATGCGATTCCAGATGGTTTGCCTACAACTCCCAGAAATCCTAACAGCTGGTAAATTGGCTGGGATTTCTGGGAGTTGTAGGCCAAAACTTGAATAAATCACACTGAATTCTAGATGGGACTCTCCAAATAAGAAGGAGGGAGGGAAGGAGGGAGGGAGGGAGTGGGTATTCTATTCTTGGAAGCAGCAAAAGAAAAGGAGGAGGAGCCCCCCCCCCCTCGCTCCTCGCTGCCTCTCTCTCACCCCGATCCCGAGGGAGCGAGGGCCCAAGTTTGCCCAGGCTGGTCATATACCTACATTCCATGCACATGCAATGTTGAACATCGTAAACAGCTCCCTTGAGCAAGGAGTCTTTCCAGAGTGCTTTAAAGAGGCGGTGGTAGCTCCATTACTGAAGAAACCGTCACTAGACCCGGCGGTTCCCTCCAACTACCGACCAGTGTCGAACCTTTCGTACCTGGGGAAGGTAGTTGAGAGGGCAGTAACGGAGCAGTTGCAGTCCTTCTTAGATGATGCAACATGGCTAGACCCCTTCCAGTCCGGCTTCCGTTCGGGGCACGGGACGGAGACGGTTCTGGTCTCCATCACAGACCAACTCCGCTGCCAGCTCGACCGAGGCGGGTCTGCGCTGCTCGTGTTATTGGACCTCACGGCAGCGTTTGACACGGTCGACCACAATCTATTGATCCACCGCCTGGCCGTGGCTGGAGTGAGGGGGACAGCCCTTAAATGGCTGACCTCCTTCCTCCACCAGCGGTCCCAGCGTGTGAGGAGGGGCGAGGTGGTCTCCGAGGGCTCCCCACTACTCTGTGGGGTCCCCCAGGGGGCCATTCTCTCCCCTCTGTTATTTAACATCTACATGCAGCCGCTTGCACAGCTGGTGCGGAGTTATGGGCTGGAGTGTCACCAGTACGCTGACGACACCCAGCTCATTCTGAGGATGGAGGGCAGGCCGGGTTCTGTCCCCGATAATTTCCAACACTGCCTCGAAGCCGTTACTGGATGGCTGCGAGCCAGTAGGTTGAGGGTGAATCCGGCAAAGACGGAGATCTTGTGGCTGGGTCGCCCGGGTGATGTTAATGTCCAGCTTCCGAGCCTGGACGGTGCGGTGTTATGCCCATCGCCTTCCGTAAAGAGCCTGGGGGTCCATTTGATTCCCAGCTGACCATGGAGGCCCGGGTCTCTGCGGTCAGCAAGATCGCTTTTTTTCACCTGCGACAGGCAAGGAGGCTGGCCCCCTATCTCTCCCGGAACAATCTGGCCACGGTGATCCAAGCCACAGTTATCTCAAGGCTGGATTACTGCAACGCGCTCTACGTTGGCCTTCCCCTGTCGGTGACCCGGAAGCTCAGGCTAGTGCAGAACACTGCCGCCCGGCTCCTGTCTGGCACGCCAGCTGGCGCCCACATCACACCTGTTTTGCAGGATCTGCACTGGCTGCCAATTGAGCACCGGCTCACCTTCAAAGTGTTGGTCCTCACCTTTAAGGCCTTACACGGCCTGGGGCCAGCGTATTTGAGGGACCGTCTCACCCCATATTGCCCTCCGAGATCACTTCGGTCTGAGGACTCCAATCTCCTGGAGATACCTTCAGCTAAACTCGCAAGGCTGACTGCTACCCGCCGGAGGGCGTTCTCTGTCATAGCACCTACGCTGTGGAACGCCCTCCCGGCCGGAACTCGGCTATGAAGGACTTGCTCCCGTTTAGACAGGCCTGAAAAACATACCTGTTTAAGCCGGCCTTTGGTGAGTAAGTCCTGCCCATGCCCCGCCATCTATGCGTTCTTCTGAGGATGATGTGGTAACTGTTCATTGTGGTAACTGTGTTATTAATTACTATACTGCTGTTGTTTTTAATTGTTTTTAACTGCTTATTGCCTGTATTTTACTGTGCCCTTCGGCTCCTGTAAGCCGCCACGAGCCTCAGGGAGTCGGCGGCATAGAAGCCCGAATAATAAATAAAATAAATAAATAATAATACAGCAGTAATAACAATGGGTATAAGAAGAGGTAAAATTCAAACCGAAGTATTCTGACTGGTCTCTGCCTCATGCGATGCAAGCGGGCTCTTCTCTGTGAGCCCGGGAAAAGCCAGCGTTTTCTGCTTGAGTGCACACACATACATATTCTTTGGGGGATTTGCTGCAGAATCTTCTCTATGAGCCCGGATTCTGCAGCAAATCCCCCCAAGAATATGTATGTGTGTGCACCCAAGCAGAAAACGCTGGCTTTTTTCCCGGCTCACAGAGAAGAGCCCGTTTGCACCGCATGAGGAGGGACCAGTCAGAATACTTCAGTTTGAATTTTACCTCTTGTATACCCATTGTTATTACTGCTGTATTATTGCATGTGCATGGAATGTAGGTATATGACCAGTTGGATTACTTATAATATTAGGCACTTACGGTAGCATTCATTCTATTATACATTAGGTTGGTTTCTCACCCCAATACTCTTTGATGCTTTAGATCCTGGCAGGCAGGAGAGGCAGGAAGCCTGGAAAAAATGTAAACAGAGGTGTACGCAGAAGTAAATCCACAAAGGAGGGCCCTTCATCCAAAGTGCCCTCCTTTGCAGATTTACTTCGGAGTAATCCTCTCTGTTTACATTTTTTCCGGGCTTCCAGCCGAAAGAAGGAGCGAGTTTAGGGCTTGCCTTGCCATAATACTTACTGGCAAGGGAGGCGGGAGGGTGGTGAGAGAAAAGGAGGGTGCCCCCCTTACGACCTAATAACGACACTTAAGAAAATCCTGGCCCCGAAGTTCGAAAAGAAAGTCCACTTCCTGGTTGGCGTTCCAGGTGCGGAAATACTCAAAAGTAGCATTTCTTACGAATTTCTTACGAATCATTTCATTTTCATAACTTTTTTCTCATGCCTAATGTTTAGCTTGGAAAGGAAAAGGTGCTACTATTCCATAGCATGTTTCCTGCCCTCACTGGTTTTAAAACACACAAAGATTGGCCTGCTGTGGTTTTGCCATGCCTTTTGCCCACTGAAAAAGAACAACCATTAGCACCAAACATCAGAATAGTTCCTCCCTTCGCCCCAGTGAATGACAAGAGTGGGTTGAGAGCCTGACCAAACGGAAAGGCAAGCTCTCAAAATATTCCACGTCTTGGGGGGAAATGTCGATGGGCATTTACAAGGATAGGGCTGGGTTAGTCAGTGGATTGGTATAACGTACGTGCCATTAAAGCAGGCCACAAGCTCAGCATGAGTCATGCGTGTGGCACGGTTTAAAACTGAAGGGAACACTTCTTGGAGGAAGCTTGTCAGCTGAGAGTCACATCCTAGTAATGAGTAACATTTCCCTACTTTGATTCCAGACCACGGAGTTCGACATTGTTCCATAATATAATCTATTATATAAATGGGTTCACGTCATGTGATGTATACCTCAAACAAAGAAACCTTACAATGCAGAAAAACAATACTTGCCAACAGAAATAGGCCTCAAGCAAGGTACGTTTGTAGCAAAGAAACTTTCCCCCAAAACCTAAAAGGCCCCAAAACAACGAGTAAAAATAAAACTACATTTACCAGCATCCTGGGGCAGCCAAAGACTCACCCAGCCTCTACATTCTGAACAACATGATTGGCTGCCAATAAGGGCGGATTTGCATAACTGCTGCACTGGCCAGCCAACATGAAAATTCCGAACCATAATAAACTGCCAAAACAGAATAAGGAAAAGGCCTGAGCCAATCCCCAACACAAACACCCAAATCACTTCCAACCGAAAATTTACACCCCAAAAAATCACAGACCACGCCCAAAATTGACAGTAAGGCTTCATTAACTTGATTTCCCTAACTAGCCCTCACTTACTGGGAAGCTGTTTACGCTCTGAATTGACAGTAAGACTTCATTAACTTGATTTCCCTAACTAGGCCTCACTTACTGGGAAGCTGTTTACGCTCTGAATTGACAGTAAGGCTTCATTAACTTGATTCTCCCGACTAGGCCTCAGCTCATTGGACATTGTGTATGGCCTGAATTGACAGTAAGGCTTCATTAACTTGCTGTTCCTAACTAGGCCTCAGCTCATGGGACATTGTGTATGGCCTGAATTTACAGTAACCTACCTTGGCACACAGAGCCCCGACCATGCATGATGGGACATGAAGTACCACCATGGAAAACGGGAATTGTAGTACTTCAAAACCCATCATTCCCCACAGACCACTGTGGCCCACAACCAAGACCAATAAACACCCAACTTGGCACACCATGCCCCCATGACCCACACTCCATCCAACTGCAGTTTAGAGGAGGGCACACCGTGGATGATTGGACTTTCTCGCATCTCCTAAAAAGGGCACAGCAACGCGGGCCGGGTGCAGCTAGTGTAATATAACATACTATATATACATAGAATATTTGTAATATTATAATGCAATACAATATAATACTAATAATAAGAAGATATTATAATTAAATATTTTATATTACTAATAATATTACAATATAATGGTATAGTACAATATAGTAATATATAATACTGATATTGTACTATGCTAATAATATAATATATATTGTGTGTGTGTGTGTGTGTATCAGTGCTGTCCGACTTCTATAGGCCCAAGGGCCGGAATTCCGGTGGCTGAGCACCTGGCGGGCCAGAGTGGGGGGCGGGGCCGGCCGCGGGGGCGGGGCCAATCGCGGTGGCGGGGCCAATCCCCGGAGTGACGCTGTAGGATGGAGGGCGGAGCAAAGAGGGGCTCCCCTTTGCGCCTCCCTCCCTTCTACAGCGCCAAACCGAGCAAAAGGGACGGCGATTTCGCCATGCCTCTTGCCCGGTTTGACGCTGTAGAGAAGGAAGGGAGGAGCAAAGAGGAGAATTCTCCTTCCTCCTCTTTCCCCGGCGCTGCGGCGCACGGGACAGCAGCGGCGCCGGTGGAAGAGGAGGAGGAGGAGGGAGAACTCTCCCTCCTCCTTCGTCCCTCCTCTTTCCCCCCGCTCATGCCCTCGCCCGGATCCCGGGCGCCAGCGCGCGTGGGGGGGAAAGAGGAATGAAGGAGGAGGCAATCAGCTGACTGCCTCCTCCTTCGTCCCTCCTCTTTCCCCCCCGCCCGCGCCCTTGCCTCGATCCCGAGCGCCGGCACGGGGAGGGGAAGGAGGAGGGGCGAAGGAGGAAGAAGGCAGCCAGCTGACTATGCCCCGGCCGCCATTTTTAATTTTTTTTAAAAAATCTATTTTTTTTTTAAAGGCGGCCGGGGGGGCCGGGGCAGGGAGGAGGGAGCCAGCGGACTTCCTCCTCCTTCGCCCCTCCTCCTCCCCCACAGACGCGCCATGGCTCCGATCGCGAGCAGGGAGGGGAAGGAGGAGGGGTGAAGGAGGAAGAGCTGGCTCCCTCCTCCCTGCCCCGCCCCCTCCCCCCCAGCCGCCTTTTAAAAAAAATTAGATTTTTTTTTAAAAAAAATTAAAAATGGCGGCCTGGGGGCATAGCGGGGCCGTGTCCAACAGGCTGGGGGCCGTATACGGCCCCGGACCGCCAGTTGGGCAGCCCTGATATATATGATGCCATGACGGATGGAATCCAAACTGCAGGGAGTTCCACAGTTCTTTTCCTCCATCTTGGGCCAGGCATCTCCGCATGCGTACTGGCTCCAGAGCGCACCTCCTGCTTTGGAGTCAGTGCGCGTGTGCACAGTTTCACGCATGCGCACTGGGCTCCAAAGCGGGAGGCGTGCTCTGGAGTCAGTGTGCGTGCACACAGATTGGCGCATGCGCACTGGGCTCCCCTCGGGAGCAACTGGGGGCGCAAAAAATTTTTTTGCGTACCACCCCGGGAACAGGTAGGTCCGCCCCTGAGTACCGGATTGTTTTCAAGGTGCTGGTATTGACCTTCAAGGCCTTGCATGGTCCAGGGCCAGTGTACCCGAGGGACCGTCTCACCCCGTACGTTCCCCCGAGATCACTACGCTCAGAAGAACGAAAGCTCCTGACAGTTCCATCAGTCCACTCCTGCCATCTCTCTGCGACAAGACAACAAGCTTTCTCCGCGGTGGCCCCGGCACTATGGAACGCATTGCTGGACGAGGCTCGTGCCATCACGGAGCTAGGGCATGCAAAACAACTCTGTTTAAGCTTGCCTTCAATTAAGTCTCCGGATACCATGATCAGGTCCTTATTTGATCAATATAATTCTGTGTATTTTTATGTGCTTTTATGTGTATTTTAAGCAATTGCTGCATAAACCGGCCCGAGCCTGCAGGGAGGAGGGGTATTAAAAAAAATTCGAATAAATAAATAAATAAATAATACCTCAGACTGACAGCTACTAAGCCAGTGTTTTTCAACCTTTTTTGAGCCGCGGCACATTTTTTACATTTACCAAATCCTGGGGCACACCACCAACCAAAATGACGCAAAATGACACTCTAACACAGTCATACATACAGTTAATATGTTTTAAAATGTATTTATACACTCAGAGTGAAACTTGGGCCTGTTTCGATGAACACAACATAGATATCCTGGCAGGAATGGCAGAAAGACACAAACTTCCCACACAGAACTCTCATAATCAAGAGAAAATACTATAAGAGTTTGGTGGGCATTGACCTTGGGTTTTGGAGTTGTAGTTCACCTATATCCAGAGAGCACTGTGGACTCAAACAATGTTGGATCAGGACCAAACTTGGCATGAATACTCAATATGCCCAAATGTGAACACAGATGGAGTTTGGGGAAAATAGACCTTGACATTTGGGAGTTACGGTTTCTGGGATTTATAGTTAACACACAATCAAAGAGCATCCTGAAATCTTGCAACAATGGAATTGAACCAAACTTGGCATATTGAACTCTCATTACCAACAGAAAGAACTGAAGGGGTTTGCTTGGGTATTGTCCTTGAGTTTGGAAGTTGTAGTTCACCTACACCCAGAGAGCACTGTGGACTCAAATAATGATGGATCTGGACCACACTTGGCATGAATACTCAATATGCTGAACTATGAAGACACATGGAGTACCTTTATCGAGGTAGGTTTCTTAGGGTTTTTATACTTCAACACACTAGACTCCAAGGTTCCAATTTCCCACGGCACACCTGATGATTGCTCACGGCACACTAGTGTGCCCTGGCACACTGGTTGAGAAACACTGATCTATGTTGTGTTCATCGAAACAGGCCCAGGTTTCACACTGAGTGTATAAATACATTTATAAGCATACTAGCTGTACCCGGCAGGCGTTGCTGTGCCCTATTTTGGAGATGCGAGGAAGTCTGAGTATGTAAGGGTTGGAGTTGTTGTTAGTTATGGTGTTGTTGGGGCCATGGCTGTGTTGTTGTGGGTTGTTCTGGTGGGTGGGATGTTGAAGTCCTGGGAGTTGTTGTTGTGTGGTGTTGCTGGCGTTCTGCATAGCTTGTGGATATACAATGTTTTTTGTCTTTCCGTCTGCTGTGTTGATGTAGAGGTTGATGCGTGTGTGGGTGGGGTACTTTGGAAGTGAGTGGAGGTTCTTGAAATCCCATTATCCATGGTGTGCCCTCCTCTGAACTGCAGTCGGATGGAGTGTGGGTCATGGGGGGCATTGTTTGCCAAGTTTGGTCTTTATCGGTCTTGGTTCTGGGCCACAGTGGTCTGTGGAGAATGATGGGTTTTGAAGTATTACAAATCCCATTATCCATGGAGGTACTTCAAGTCCCATAATCCGTGGTCCACCCTCCTCCAAACTGTAGTAGAATGTAGCGTGGGTCATAGGGGCTCTGTGTGCCAAGGTAGGTTACTGTAAATTCAGGCCATACACAATGTCCCATGAGCTGAGGCCTAGTCAGGAACAGCAAGTTAATGAAGCCTTACTGTCAATTCAGGCCATACACAATGTCCCATGAGCTGAGGCCTAGTCAGGAACAGCAAGTTAATGAAGCCTTACTGTCAATTCAGGCCATACACAATGTCCCATGAGCTGAGGCCTAGTCAAGAACAGCAAGTTAATGAAGCCTTACTGTCAATTCAGGCCATACACAGTGTCCCATGAGCTGAGGCCTAGTTAGGAACAGCAAGTTAATGAAGCCTTACTGTCAATTCAGGCCATACACAATGTCCCATGAGCTGAGGCCTAGTCAGGAACAGCAAGTTAATGAAGCCTTACTGTCAATTCAGGCCATACACAATGTCCAATGAGCTGAGGCCTAGTCAAGAACAGCAAGTTAATGAAGCCTTACTGTCAATTCAGGCCATACACAATGTCCAATGAGCTGAGGCCTAGTCAGGAACAGCAAGTTAATGAAGCCTTACTGTCAATTCAGGCCATACACAATGTCCCATGAGCTGAGGCCTAGTCAGGAACAGCAAGTTAATGAAGCCTTACTGTCAATTCAGGCCATACACAGTGTCCCATGAGCTGAGGCCTAGTCAGGAACAGCAAGTTAATGAAGCCTTACTGTCAATTCAGGCCATACACAATGTCCCATGAGCTGAGGCCTAGTCAAGAACAGCAAGTTAATGAAGCCTTACTGTCAATTCAGGCCATACACAGTGTCCCATGAGCTGAGGCCTAGTCAGGAACAGCAAGTTAATGAAGCCTTACTGTCAATTCAGGCCATACACATTATCCCATGAGCTGAGGCCTAGTCAGGAACAGCAAGTTAATGAAGCCTTACTGTCAATTCAGGCCATACACAATGTCCCATGAGCTGAGGCCTAGTCAAGAACAGCAAGTTAATGAAGCCTTACTGTCAATTCAGGCCATACACAATGTCCAATGAGCTGAGGCCTAGTCAGGAACAGCAAGTTAATGAAGCCTTACTGTCAATTCAGGCCATACACAATGTCCCATGAGCTGAGGCCTAGTCAGGAACAGCAAGTTAATGAAGCCTTACTGTCAATTCAGGCCATACACAATGTCCCATGAGCTGAGGCCTAGTGAGGAACAGCAAGTTAATGAAGCCTTACTGTCAATTCAGGCCATACACAATGTCCAATGAGCTGAGGCCTAGTCAAGAACAGCAAGTTTATGAAGCCTTACTGTCAATTCAGGCCATACACAATGTCCCATGAGCTGAGGCCTAGTCAGGAACAGCAAGTTAATGAAGCCTTACTGTCAATTCAGGCCATACACAGTGTCCCATGAGCTGAGGCCTAGTGAGGAACAGCAAGTTAATGAAGCCTTACTGTCAATTCAGGCCATACACAATGTCCAATGAGCTGAGGCCTAGTCAAGAACAGCAAGTTTATGAAGCCTTACTGTCAATTCAGGCCATACACAGTGTCCCATGAGCTGAGGCCTAGTGAGGAACAGCAAGTTAATGAAGCCTTACTGTCAATTCAGGCCATACACAATAATAATAAAATAATAATAATACTTTATTATTTGTGAGTCGCCCTCCACCCCTGGTGCTCCGGGAGACTTTCGGGCCATACACAGTGTCCCATGAGCTGAGGGCTAGTCGGGAGAATCAAGTTAATGAAGCCTTACAGTCAATTCAGAGCGTAGACAGCATTCCATTAAATGAGACCTAGTCGGGGAAATTAAGTTAATGAAGCCTTACTGTCAATTTTGGACGTAGTCTGTGATTTGTAGGGGTGTAAATTTTCTGTGGGAAGTGAATTGGGTGTTTGTGTTTGTGCCTCAGCCCTTTGCCTTATCCTCTTCTGACAGTTTATTATGGGTCGGAATGTTCATGTTGGCTGGCCAGTACAGGAGTTATGCAAATCCGCCCTTATTGGCAGGCAATCATGTTGTCAGAATGTAGAGGCTGGGAGAGTCGTTGGCAGCCCCGGAGGATGCTGGGAAATGTAGTTTTCTCTCTCGTTGTTTTGGAGGCCTTTTAGGTTGGGGGGGGGGAGTTTCTTTGCTACAAACGTACCTTGCTTGAGGCCTATTTCTGTTGGCAAGTTTGGTGTTTCTGCGTTGTAAGGTTTCTCTGTTTGGGACGGTCTTTCCATGATATATATAGATGGGCTTTTGGTGTATCCAGAGGTTTTCCTAAAAGGTTGATGCGAGTTTTCCAGGCTGACTGGCCATGTTCCAGAAGCACTCTCTCCTGACATTTCGCCCACATCTATGGCAGGCACCCTGAGAGGTTGTGAGGCCTGCTGGAAACTAGGCAAGTGAGGCCTATATATCTGTGGAATCATGTCCAGGGTTTGAGGCAAGTGGGAATGTTGCAGCCAGGAAGCAGCCAGGCTTTTGAAGCTGCAAGGCCATTCAATGCTAAACAAAGTGGCCAAGGTGGTACAGCATTTCTACGTTCATATGGACCACCAAAGTGTGAATATTGCAATTGGTTGTGTTGCTTAGCATTTAAGGGCCTTTTAGCTTCAAAGCCTGCCTGGTTGCTGCCTGGGGGAATCCTTTGTTGGGAGGTGTTAGCTGGCCCTAATTGATTCTTTTCTGGAATTCCTCTGTTGTATCCGAGTTGCTGTTTATTGAGTGTCCTGATTTTAGCATGGAATGGCCTTGCAGCTTCAAAGCCTGGCTGCTTCCTGCCTGGTTAATTAACTGTACTCAGGGCTTCCCTAGTTTCTTTGCTACAAACGTACCTTGTCTGAGGCCTATTTCTGTTGGCAAGTTTGGTGTCTCTGCGTGGTAAGGTTTCTCTGTTTGGGACGGTCGTTCCATGACGACTCTTCCTTTATATTTATTTATTTATTTATTTATTTACTCGGCTTTTATGCCGCCACTCCCAAATAGGCTCGGGGCAGCTTACAGCCAGCAAGCAGAACAATATACAATAAACATATACACTCAAAAATGCAATACAAAATACAAGATAAAAATACACAATAAAACATCATTAAAAACACAGTTAGAATAGTTAAGAGCAGGGGTGGGCAACTATTTTTTCCAAGGGGCCACACGAGAGCCAAAAAGTATCATGGAGGGCCGCACCTAAAGGCGGAACTACATGCTAATCTGCATTATTTATTTATTTATTCACTTACTATATTTACTATATATTACACATCATTAATATTAACATATTAATATCAAGGAATCCACCGCCTGGCCATGGCTGGAGTGAGGGGGACAGCCCTTAAATGGCTGACCTCCTTCCTCCACCAGCGGTCCCAGCGTGTGAGGAGGGGTGGAGTGGTCTCCGAGGGCTCCCCATTCGTTTGTGGAGTTCCGCAGGGGGCCATTCTTTCCCCTCTATTATTTAACATCTACATGCAGCCGCTTGCACAGCTGGTGCGGAGTTATGGGCTTGAGTGTCACCAGTACGCTGACGACACTCAGCTCACTCTGAGGGTGGAGGACAGGTCTGGCCCCGTCCCCGATAATTTCCAGCGCTGCCTCGAAGCCGTTACTGGATGGCTGCGAGCCAGTAGGTTGAAGGTGAATCCGGCGAAGACGGAGATCTTGTGGCCGGGTCGCCCGGGCGGTGGGGATGTCCAGCTTCCGACCCTGGACGGTGCGGCGTTATGCCCATCGTCTTCTGTGAAGGGCCTGGGGGTCCACTTGGACTCCCAGCTGGCCATGGAGACCCAGGTCTCTGCGGTCAGCAAGATTGCCTTCTTCCATCTCCGTCAGGCAAGGAGGCTGGCCCCCTACCTGTCCCGGTCTGACCTGGCCACGGTGATCCAAGCCACGGTCATCTCGAGGCTAGATTACTGTAACGCTCTTTACGTTGGCCTTCCTCTGTCGGTAACCCGGAAGCTCAGGCTGGTGCAGAACTCTGCCGCCCGGCTCCTGTCTGGCTCCCCAGCAGGATGCCATATAACACCCATCTTGCAGGATCTGCACTGGCTGCCTATTGAGCACCGGATTGCCTTCTAAGTGTTGGTTCTCACCTTTAAGGCCTTACACGGCCTGGGGCCAGCGTATCTGAGGGACCGTCTCACCCCATATTACCCTTCTAGATCACTTCGTTCGGAGGACTCTAATCTTCTAGCTGTCCCCTCCGCTAAGGTGGCAAAAAGAACTGCCACTCGCCGAAGGGCCTTCTCGGTCATAGCGCCGACACTGTGGAATGCCCTTCCGCCAACTACACGGGCTATCCAGGACTTACTCCCGTTTAGGCGGGCATGTAAGACCCACCTTTTCCGGCTGGCTTTCCAGGTATAGGCCCAGCGGGTTCCTCAAGCCATGCCATCGTCGCCTGACTACTTTTATCATTTTAACTGTGTTTTTTAACGATGTGTTATTGTGAATTTTTAACCTGCATCCTGTATTGCATTTTAGAGTGTATGTTTTATTGTGCATTGTTTTACTTTCTGGCTGTGAGCCGCCCCGAGCCTATGTGGGAGTGGCGGCATAGAAGCCAAATAAATAAATAAATAAATAAATAAATATATTATTAGTATTAATATCATAATTATTATATTATAGTGTGTGTGTGTGTGTGTATATATATATACAGTATATATATAGACATTATAATATATTGAAATTATAATATAATATAACATTAGGAGGGCCGGATAGAATCAGCCAAAGGGCCGCATCCGTTTGCCCACCCCTGGTTAAGACGGTCTGGCAACATTGGCATGGCATGGGGGTCCCGCTGGGCCTATACCTGGAAAGCCAGTCGGAAGAGGTGATTATCTATTAGGCATGAGAAAAATGAAACAGAAATTAAAAGGATTCGTAAGAGATTCGTATGTAATGGGACTTTTGAGGTTTTACGTATCGCTGCCGCGATCCCGGAAGTAGACTTCCTTTTACAGTCCTTGAGGCCAACAATTTGCGTTATGATCGTAAGAAATTCTTAATTCTTAATTAATTAATTATTGTACTACGTACTCACTTCTCCCTGTCTTCTGCCCCTCATTTCCTTCCCGCCTTCATTCAGCTTCTTCTTTTTCCCGCATTTCTATGGGGAACTGGAAGTGACGCTGCTGCTAGGTAGGCAATGCATTCTGGAAAGTGTAGTCCTCCAGGCTTCCCCCCCTCCTTCTCTTCCCCGTTGCTCTGCTGCCATGCCCCATCGCAGGGGCCAGCTTCACACACACACACACGCGCGCTTCTCCTCCTCTCTCTCCAGGCTTCCCCCCCCTCCTTCTCTTCCCCGTTGCTCTGCTGCCATGCCCCATCGCAGGGGCCTGCTTCACACACACACACACGCGCGCGCTTCTCCTCCTCTCTCTCCCTGCGCTCTCTCAGATGCTTCTCTTCCCCGTTGCTCTGCCATGCCCCATCGCAGGGGCCAGCTTCAGCCCTCCAGGTACGTGTTTTGGACTTCAACTCCCACCATTCCTCACAGCCTCAGGTCTCTTCCTTTTCCTCTCAGCCTGGGCAAACTTGGGCCCTCGCTCCCTCAGGATCGGGGTGAGAGAGAGGCAGCGAGGAGCGAGGGGGGGGGGCTCCTCCTCCTTTTCTTTTGCTGCTTCCAAGAATAGAAAACCCCTCCCTCCCTCCCTCCCTCCTTCCTATTTGGAGAGTCCCATCTAGAATTCAGTGTGGTTTATTCAAGTTTTGGCCTACAACTCCCAGAAATCCCAGCCAATTTACCAGCTGTTAGGATTTCTGGGAGTTGTAGGCCAAAACCATCTGAATCGCATGCGCTGGCATACAATTACTAACAAATTTCGTTAGTACTTAAGTTACATTTCAGAAATTTTGGGGAAATTTTTTGTAAGTCTTTCTTTTACTAATCAAAATTTTTTTCCCCCCATTTGATTTAAGAATCGCCATTTTTGGATTCTAAACCATGCCTACTATCTATATATAGATTAACTATCTGTATAACTGTGTTAGAGTGTCGTTTTGTGTCATTTTGGTTGGTGGTGTGCCCCAGGATTTGGTAAATGTAAAAAGTGTGCCGCGGCTCAAAAAAGGTTGAAAAACCTAGGGTGGCCTTATGGGTAATCCGAGCCTGATGTCCCGGCCTAAAGCCAGACTGTGTTCCCTGCTGGATGTGTGTTCCCTGCATGCATGCCACTGGTGGCCCACAGCCTGCCTGCCTTTCCTTCCTGGAGGGAGGGGTGTGTTCCAGCTGCAGTTCCAGCCATTGGCCACTAGGGGAGGGGATTCAGGGGAGGGATCCTGCCTGGCCTGAGCTCTCCTTCTCCTCCTCTTCCTCCAGCTGGGAGGGCTTGGGCTGGATCCCTGAGCAAGGCAGCCCTTCCTGCCTTCCTTCCTGCACCCCCTCAAAGGAGGCACAGCAACACCCCAAGAAGAGGAGGTAAAAAGGGCGAGGGGGGGAAGGGAAGAGGGCTGAAGAGGGAGCAAGCGTGCCAGGGCGGGGGTGGGGGTGGCTGAGCCTTCCTCCCCTTCCCCCAAAGAGATCAGCCTGGGCAAGCCTTGTGCTGCCTGCCCTCTTCCCTCCTGGACCTGGGGATTTGCTTGTTTGAGGTCTTTCCTTTTGGGGAGAAGGGTGCTCCCAATTATTTCTCCTTACCCGCTTCCCTTTGTGTGGCTTCCTCTCTCCCCCCCCCCTTCCTTGGTTGTTTTCCCAGGCGCCTGTTGGCTTCCCTTTCCTCTTTTGGGAAAGCAATTGGGGGGGGGGCTCTTCATTTCCACTGGGGAAGAGACAGAAGGGGGGGTACATGGAGGTCCAGGGGAGGGGACCCTTGGCTCACCCACCCCCCATAACCTTTCCACTGGGGAGGGAAGGGTAGGCAAGCAGGATTCACCCATTCCCCCCCTCCTACAATTGGAAAATAGGAGAACAACTATTTGCAGGGACGTGTTCCAGAAGCAGCATTCTCTCCTGACGTTTCGCCCACACCTAGGGCAGCTATCCTCAGAGCTGGTGAGGTCTTCTTGGAAACTAGGAAAATGGGGCTTATGGATCTGTGGGTGGGGGAAAGAACTCAAAAGGAAATGTTGCAATTGAATATCCTTGCAGCTTCAAAGCCTGGCTGCTTCCTGCTGGGGGGAATCCTTTGTTGGGAGGCGGGAGAAAGAACTCTTGTCTGTTTGAGGCAAGTGGGAATGTTGCAATACCCTGATAGATAGCATCAAATAGCCTTGCAGCTTCAAAGCCTGGCAACTTCCTGCCTTGGAGAATCCTTTGTTGGGAGGCGGGAGAAAGAACTCTTGTCTGCTTGAGGCAAAGTGGGAATGTTGCAATTGCTCCCCTTGATTAGCATTGAATAGCCTTGCAGCCTCAAAGCCTGGCTGCATCCTGCCTGGGAGAATCCTTTGTTGGGAGGCGGGAGAAAGAACTCTTGTCTGCTTGAGGCAAGTGGGGATGTTGCAATTGATCACCCTGATAGATAGCATCGAATAGCCTTGCAGCTTCAAAGCCTGGCTGCATCCTGCCTGGGAGAATCCTTTGTTGGGAGGCGGGAGAAAGAACTCTTGTCTGCTTGAGGCAAGTGGGGATGTTGCAATTGATCACCCTGATAGATAGCATCGAATAGCCTTGCAGCTTCAAAGCCTGGCTGCTTCCTGCCTGGGAGAATCCTTTGTTGGGAGGAGGGAGAAAGAACTCTTGTCTGCTTGAGGCAAGTGGGAATGTTGCAATTGATCACCCTGGTAGATAGCATCGAATAGCCTTGCAGCTTCAAAGCCTGGCTGCTTCCTGCCTGGGAGAATCCTTTGTTGGGAGGAGGGAGAAAGAACTCTTGTCTGCTTGAGGCAAGTGGGAATGTTGCAATTGCTCCCCTTGATTAGCGTTGAATAGCCTTGCAGCTTCAAAGCCTGGCTGCTTCCTGCTGGGGGGAATCCTTTGTTGGGAGGCGGAAGAAAGAGCTCTTGTCTGCTTGAGGCAAAGTGGGAATGTTGCAATTGCTCCCCTTGATTAGCGTTGAATAGCCTTGCAGCTTCAAAGCCTGGCAGCTTCCTGCCTGGGAGAATCCTTTGTTGGGAGGCGGGAGAAAGAGCTCTTGTCTGCTTGAGGCAAAGTGGGAATGTTGCAATTGCTCCCCTTGATTAGCGTTGAATAGCCTTGCAGCTTCAAAGCCTGGCTGCTTCCTGCTGGGGGGAATCCTTTGTTGGGAGGTGAAAGAAAGAGCTCTTGTCTGCTTGAGGCAAAGTGGGAATGTTGCAATGGCTCCCCTTGATTAGCATTGAATAGCCTTGCACCTTCAAAGCCTGGCTGCATCCTGCCGGGGGGAATCCTTTGTTGGGAGGCGGGAGAAAGAACTCTTGTCTGCTTGAGGCAAGTGGGGATGTTGCAATTGATCACCCTGATAGATAGCATCGAATAGCCTTGCAGCCTGGAGGGTCGCGAGGGGTGTCAGAGGGGTTGCCAACGACCGAAGTCGTTTCTGTTGGTCATGGGGGTTGTGTGTAGAAAGTTTGGCCCTTTTCCAACATTGGTGGGCTTCAAAGTGCTCTTTGGTTCTAGGCGAACTATAAATCCCAGCAACTACAGATATTTACGTGATGATTCATAACAGTATCAAAATTACAGTTGTGAAGTAGCAACGAAAAAATAATGTTATGGTTGGGGGTCACCACCACATGAGGAATTGTATTAAGGCAGTGTTTTTCAACAGCCGCGGCACATTTTTTACATTGACAAAATCCTGGGGCACACCACCAAGCAAAACGACACAAAATGACACTCTAATGACAGTAATACATATAGTTAATATGTTTCTAAATGTATTTATACACTCAGTGTGAAACCTGGACCTGTTTCGATGAACACAGCATAGATATCCTGGCAGGAATGGCAGAAAGACACCAACTTCCCACACAGAACTCCCATAACCAAGAGAAAATACTATAAGAGTTTGGTGGGCATTGACCTTGGGTTTTGGAGTTGTAGTTCACCTATATCCAGAGAGCACTGTGGACTCAAACAATGTTGGATCAGGACCAAACTTGGCATGAATACTCGATATGCCCAAATGTGAACACAGATGGAGTTTGGGGGAAATAGACCTTGACATTTGGGAGTTACAGTTTCTGGGATTTATAGTTAACACACAATCAAAGAGCATCCTGAACTCTTGCAACAATGGAATTGAACCAAACTTGGCCTATTGAACTCTCATGACCAACAGAAAGTACTGAAAGGGTTTGCTTGGGAATTGACCTTGAGTTTGGAAGTTGTAGTTCACCTACACCCAGAGAGCACTGTGGACTCAAACAATGTTATCCTATGTTGTTGTTTGTTTTCTATCCAGAATCACAATGTTGGGAGGAGGCTCACCACTTGAAGGTCCCTCAAACAGGCATGGGGAAACTTCAGCCCTCTGGGTGCTTTGGACTCCGACTCCCACCATTCCTAATAGCTTGAGGCCCTTTCCTGCTTAAGTGGCTGAGGGGGGAAAGGAAAAGTGGCTGAGGCTGCTAGGAATGGTGGGAGTTGGAATCCAAAACACCTGGAAGGTCCAAGTTTGCCCATGCCAGCTTTCAACAGAGGCCTCTTCCTCCCCCTCCCCCTTCGCGCCCTTTCTTCCCCCTCCTGCCCAACACTTACTTTTCCTTCTCCACTACCGCTTTTGCCGCCATTTTGCGTGAGCGTGTTCAGGAGGGGAGGGGGGAGGGAGGAAGGCGTGACCCATGCGGGCGCTACTGCGCAGACTTGCCCCAGAGCAAAGCAAGGCAAAGCGAGCAGAGCGAGGCTGGGAAGAAGGGAGCCTGAGTGGAGAAGAAGGGAGCCCGAGTGGAGAAGTAGGGAGCCCGAGTGGAGAAGAAGAGAGCCCGAGTGGAGAAGAAGGGAGCCCGAGTGGAGAAGAAGGGAGCCCGAGTGGAGAAGAAGGGAGCCCGAGTGGGGAAGAAGGGAGCCCGAGTGGGGAAGAAGGGAGCCCGAGTGGAGAAGAGGGGAACCCGAGTGGTGAAGAAGGGAGCCCGAGTGGTGAAGAAGGGAGCCCGAGTGGAGAAGAAGGGAGCCCGAGTGGGGAAGAAGGGAGCCCGAGTGGAGAAGAAGGGAGCCCGAGTGGGGAAGAAGGGAGCCCGAGTGGGGAAGAAGGGAGCCCGAGTGGGGAAGAAGGGAGCCCGAGTGGAGAAGATGGCGGAGGGGGAGCCCGAGTGGAGAAGAGGGGAACCCGAGTGGTGAAGAAGGGAGCCCGAGTGGTGAAGAAGGGAGCCCGAGTGGAGAAGAAGGGAGCCCGAGTGGGGAAGAAGGGAGCCCGAGTGGAGAAGAAGGAGCCCGAGTGGGGAAGAAGGGAGCCCGAGTGGGGAAGAAGGGAGCCCGAGTGGGGAAGAAGGGAGCCCGAGTGGAGAAGAAGGGAGCCCGAGTGGAGAAGAAGGGAGCCCGAGTGGAGAAGAAGGAGCCCGAGTGGGGAAGAAGGTAGCCCGAGTGGGGAAGAAGGGAGCCCGAGTGGGGAAGAAGGGAGCCCGAGTGGAGAAGAAGGGAGCCCGAGTGGAGAAGAAGGGAGCCCGAGTGGAGAAGAAGGGAGCCCGAGTGGTGAAGAAGGGAGCCCGAGTGGAGAAGAAGGGAGCCCGAGTGGAGAAGGAAAAGTGTTCGGCAGGAGGGGGAAGAAAGGGGATTGGAAGTTCCAATTTCCCACGGCACACCTGATGATCGCTCACGACACACTAGTGTGCCACGGCACACTGGTTGGGAAACACTGTTCTAATGCATTGAAACCATTGAAAAGCATATCAGGAACCAAAGGAAATCTCACAGCCCCAGCAACGGCTAAATGCCCAGCTACATAGAAGAATCCACAGGAATGGAGATACGAGGTCTCTGCCTTCCTTCAGGCCCCAACTTCCCCGCTATTCTTTCCAAACTAGAAATTGGATCAAGGAGCAATGTTTTGAATGTGGGCTGTATGGGAAGAGAAGGGATTTCCACTAAGGTTTGAAGTCATGTCCTGAGATGAACTTTGCATTCAGTTGCGAAATTAAATTTCCCCGAAGTGGCCTATGCTAAGAGCATTCCCCCACTCCCTGTGTTTTAAACACTCGCTCAAACGATCCTCACATGAACAGCCGAGGCTGCACAGTCGGCCTGGGTGGGAGGTTCCTCGGCATGCTCGTAAAATCGGAATGAATTCGGATTATTCTCTCTCGGCATTACTTCGCGAACGAAGATTCTTAGGAAGGACTCACCCCACGCTTTTTACAAGCGCGTTGATGACTAAAAAGGGCCAATCTGAGATAGGCAAGCCCGGTTGCAGAAAGCACAGCAGAAAGTCTCCTTGGGTGATGTCGTTTCCAAGTTGTGGTTCTTTCTGCGTTGTCGTTTCTCTTCGAGACCCGTTCGGCGTGACTTCTCGATAGTGGATAGTGCGTCTCCACGCCTCCCGATGTGAGGCCAGGGTGGACCATTGTAGGTGATCAATCTGGCCGAGCCTGAGATGCTGTTTCAGGGAGTCCTTATATCTCTTTTTGGGGGCGCCTCTCTTGCGCTGACCCGTGACGAGTTCACTGTAGAGTAGTACCTTTTGGAGGCGGTGGTCCTCCGTACTAGAAGAAGGGAACCCGAGTGGGGGAGAAGGGAGCCCGAGTGGAGAAGAAGGGAGCCCGAGTGGAGAAGAAGGGAGCCCGAGTGGAGAAGAAGGGAGCCCGAGTGGAGAAGAAGGGAGCCCGAGTGGAGAAGAAGGGAGCCCGAGTGGGGAAGAAGGGAGCCCGAGTGGGGAAGAAGGGAGCCCGAGTGGAGAAGAAGGGAGCCCGAGTGGGGAAGAAGGGAGCCCGAGTGGAGAAGAAGGGAGCCCGAGTAGAGAAGAAGGGAGCCCGAGTGGAGAAGGAAAAGTGTTCGGCAGGAGGGGGAAGAAAGGGGATTGGAAGTTTCCCACGGCATACCTGATGATCGCTCACGACACACTTGCTGAAGGACAGCACGGATGTTGTTGTCCTTCAGCAAGCAGCTGTGTTCTCAATAGCATGGCCTCAATGATGGTGACCCCTGCTTGCTCAAGAACAGCAACATTCGTTACATAGTGCGTCTCCATGCCTCCCGATGTGAGGCCAGCGTGGACCATTGTTGGTGATCAATCTGGCCGAGCCTGAGATGCTGTTTCAGGGAGTCCTTGTATCTCTTTTTGGGGACGCCTCCTGTGGCGAATTCACCATAGAGTAGTATCTTTGGGAGACAGTGGTCCTCCGCCCTAGAGACATGCCCTGCCCAGGGCAGCTGTGTTCTCAATAGCATGGCCTCAACGCTGGTGACCCCTGCTTGCTCAAGGACAGCAACATTCGTCACATAGTCAGTCCAGTGTATATTTAGGATTGTGCGAAGACAGCGCTGATGAAAGCGTCGAGGAGTCGTAGGTGTTGGCGATAGGTGACCCATGTTTCAGACCCATAGAGGAGAATAGACAGTACGATAGCTCTGTACACACTGATTTTGGTGCTTTGCCTCAGGTGCTTGTTGCTCCAGACTCTTTTGTGAAGCCTTCCGAATGCACTCTATGCCTTTGCTAATCTGTGATCTCTGTCTTTGTCAATCTTGGCGTCTGAAGAGATGATGCTTCCCAGGGAGGTGAACTGCCGAACGGACTTAAGCACAGATTTGCGTATGCTGACGTGGGGATGATGGTGTTCTTCCTGTGGTACGGGCTGGTAGAGGACTTCCATCAATGGAGAGGATAATATTTCTATGTAATATATAAATATAATAAATATACATAATATTTAGATGCTAATTGTTTTTAGATGTTTTTAGATGTTTCAGGTATTTGGCGGTGTGTTTTATTGTAAATCGCCCAGAGCCATCTGGGATGGACGATTAATAAATCCCAAAATAAAATAAAATCAAAAATAATAAATAATAATGGACATTAAGAATTCAAGAGGAACGGAAGAAAAATGGAAGTCACAGAACTTTTTATTTCTATGTTTTTAAACTTCTATTTTTTTAAAAAATATTTTAAATATTTTTTTCCTCTCTCTTTTTGTCAATCTTGGCGTCTGAAGAGATGATGCTTCCCAGGGAGGTGAACTGCTGAACGGACTTAAGCACAGATGTGCCTATGCTGACGTGGGGGTGATGGTGTTCTTCCTGTGGTGCGGGCTGGTAGAGGACTTCCCTTTTCTTCAGGCTGACTTCCAGCCCAAAGAGCTCTGCAGCTGTTGCAAAGCAGGACGTGAGGCGCTGCAGGGCTGCTTCTGAATGGGCGACAAGGGCAGCATCGTCAGCAAAAAGCAGCAAAAAGCAAAAAAAGAGCAAAAAACAGCAAATTTGCATTAAATTCACCTTATTTTATTTATTTATTTATTTATTACTTTGGACTTTTATGCCTCTGAACTCCATGAGGCTCGCAGCGGCTTACAAGGCCAAGAGGCAACAGATAACAAGCAATAGGTAACGGACAAGACAATACAACAACCGAAGGGGTAGGGGAAGGGAGCAGAGTCGGGTTCAGGACGTAGCAGGGATGGCCCGGGGCCTAGCCTGGACCCACTGAACCATCAAAGGATGGGAGGCTGGGAGGTCTTAAGGAGGAACCCCTCCGCTGGCCGCAACAAAGGAGTGTGGGCCGGCATCCTCCGTCCTGGGGCCCAGCAGGAGAAGCCGGGCATAGTGAAGAGGTGTTGTTTATCGACCTCCGATGTGGCCGGCCGCTGCGCTCGAAGCCTGAACCCCAGAAGGTTCTAGGACGGAAGAACCGCCTAGGCCTGGGCTCAGGGGCGGAGGGGTTCTTCCCTTCCTGGTGGCTGGGCGAGCAAGCGAAGAGTCTGGGATGTCGGTGGCCCCGACACTGAAGGTCTCTGGGGGGGTCGAAGGGAAGGAGGATGGTGCTCCTTGACCCACGACGACGCCTCCTCCGGCGGCGACGCAACTCCCGCTCGGGGTGTCTGCACGAGGTGTTGTCCTCCAGGTTGGCTGCCCTCAAAGTTGTCCCTCTACGAACTGGGCCACCAGTCTTGCCCTGGTCACCAGCCGGTGACGGGACAGACGGTGGTCCGGGTAGGGTTTTCGGGGCTGCCACCAGCAGACAACATGCCCGGCGGCGGGCCCGGGCCCCAGGGGCCCCTGCCAGCACCTGGGAGATGTTGAAGGCCTCCGGAGTCGCTGGCCGAGCACCCGACAGCAATGGGTGCTCCGGATCAAGGGGGGCGGGGTCGAGACGCTCAGCATCGGGGGGGCAGAAGACGCCGAGCGGTTCGGGCCAGGCGCCATCTTGGGGTGCTAGGCCCCCGCCCGCTCCTCCCGACCCGGGGGGGTCTCCATGGGCTCCCCAATGGGGCCTCCGTAATTCCCACCGCGGCCCCGGCTCCAGCCGGGGGGCTCTCCTCGAGGGGGGGGCTCCCTCGATGGTCCAGGCGGCGGGATTCGGGAGGGGGGAAGCCTGAGCGGCAACTCCAAAGCGATTTCGAAGCGATGTAAGTGAATTTGCCATTTTGAAGCCGCCGCCGCCATTTTTGGAAAGGAATCGGCATTAGAATCCCGCCCCTCCCGAGGCGCTTTCCCCTCATTGGCTTTTTAACCCCGTTTGGAGGCGGCTGTCCTTCCGTCCGCGTCAGAACTGGGACGACAGCCACATCCAAACTGGGTTAAACACGGCTGTCGTCCCAGTTCTGACGCGGAGGGAAGACATCCCCATCCAAACTGGGTTAAACACGCATGTCCACCATTAATGAAGCCATTCCGAAATTTCAGAATTAATTCAGGAAATTCCGAATTTGTTTCCGGAAAATTTCGGAAGTCATTCAGATTTGAATCGCCAACGGCCCCTACATCCGGAACGAGTTTTGAACCATATTTTATTTGGGATCAAAAAAGGCCGACTAGCTTGGGGACCCGGCGGTGCCCGGGTGATTTGAGAAGTGCAGCAGGATGTAGAGTGGGTCATGGGGGCTCTGTGTGCCAAGTTTGGTCTTGATCCATCATTATTGGGAGTTGCAGTGGTATCCTGAAATTACTGAAGGTAGTGCAAGTCCCATCATCTGTGGTCCACCCTCCTCCAACCTGCAGCAGGATGTAGAGTGGGTCATGGGGGCTGTGTGTGGCACGTTTGGTCTGTATTGGTGAATGGATGAGGGTTGCATTGTTTTGAGGAAGTGAGTGAAGGTACTTCAAGTCCCATCATCTGTGGTCCGTCTCACACAAAACAGCACCAGGATGTAGAGTGGGTCATGAGGGCTCTGTGTGCCAGGTTTGGTGTTGATCAGTCATTGGATTAGGTTTGTAGCAGTCTTGGAAAGTGAGGGAAGGTACTGCAAGTCCCATCATCCATGTTCTGGCCCCCTCCAAACTTCAGTAGGATGTAGATTGGGTCACTGGGGCTCTGTGTGCCAAGTGTGGTCTTTATCAGTGTTTGTTGGGGGCCACAGTGGTCTGTTGGAACAGAGGGGTGGGAAAGTACTACAAATCCCATCATCCATTGTCAGTCCTCCCCCGGACCTCACCAGGACGTGAAGGCAGTCATGGGGGTTATGTGTGCCAAGTGTGGTCTCAATCAGTAATTGGATGAGGGTCGCAGCGGACTTGGGAAGTGAGTAGAGGTACTTCAAGTCCCATCATCCATGGTCCACCCTCCTCCGATCTGCACCAGGATGTAGAGTGGGTCATGAGGGCTCTGTGTGGCAGGTTTCGTGTTGATCAGTCATAGGATTAGGTTTGTAGCAGTCTTGGAAAGTGAGGGAAGGTACTGCAAGTCCCATCATCCATGTTCTGGCCCCCTCCAAACTTCAGTAGGATGTAGATTGGGTCACTGGGGCTCTGTGTGCCAAGTGTGGTCTTTATCAGTGTTTGTTGGGGGCCACAGTGGTCTGTTGGAACAGAGGGGTGGGAAAGTACTACAAATCCCATCATCCATTGTCAGTCCTCCCCCCGAACCTCACCAGGACGTGAAGGCAGTCATGGGGGTTATGTGTGCCAAGTGTGGTCTCGATCAGTAATTGGATGAGGGTCGCAGCGGACTTGGGAAGTGAGTAGAGGTACTTCAAGTCCCATCATCCATGGTCTACCCTCCTCCGATCTGCACCAGGATGTAGAGTGGGTCATGAGGGAACTGTGTGGCAGGTTTCGTGTTGATCAGTCATAGGATTAGGTTTGTAGCAGTCTTGGAAAGTGAGGGAAGGTACTGCAAGTCCCATCATCCATGTTCTGCCCCCCTCCAAACTTCAGTAGGATGTGGACTGGGTCATGAGGGCTCTGTGTGGCAGGTTTCGTGTGTATCCGGAGGTTTTCCTAATAGGTAGATGCGAGTTTTCCAGGCTGACTGGCCATGTTCCAGAAGCACTCTCTCCTGACGTTTCGCCCACATCTATGGCAGGCACCCTGAGAGGTTGTGAGGCCTGCTGGAAACTAGGCAAGTGAGGCCTATATATCTGTGGAATCATGTCCAGGCTTTGAGGCAAGTGGGAATGTTGCAGCCAGGAAGCAGCCAGGCTTTTGAAGCTGCAAGGCCATTCAATGCTAAACAAAGTGGCCAAGGTGGTACAGCATTTCTACGTTCATATGGACCACCAAAGTGTGAATATTGCAATTGGCCGCATTGCTTAGCATTTAAGGGCCTTCTAGCTTCAAAGCCTGCCTGGTTGCTGCCTGGGGGAATCCTTTGTTGGGAGGTGTTAGCTGGCCCTGATTGATTCTTTTCTGGAAAATCCGCTGTTGTTTCCGAGTCACTGTTTATTGAGTGTCCTGATTTTAGCATGGAATGGCCTTGCAGCTTGAAAGCCTGGCTGCTTCCTGCCTGATTAATTAACTGTACTCAGGGCTTGCACCTAGCCGTAAAGCTACACAGGCTAGGACTTTCTTACACTCAAGTATACAGTAAAACAAACCTCATTTACTCGCGGGTATACCCAAGTAACCAAACACTCATTTCTTTTTCTGTACTTGGATTTCTACAAATCCCAACATGCTCTAGATGCATCATTGGTGGGGTTGAGTGCACTCTGTAGGGTAAACTGCAACTCACACTGTGGTGAGTCAGCCCCCCAGTATTCAAATTTGGGCAAGTTTGGTCCCGATACGTCATTGTTTGGGTTCATAGTGCGCTCTGGATGTAGGTGAACTACAACTCCCAAACTCAAGGTAAATGCCCAGCAAACCCTTTCAGTACTTTCTGTTGGTCTCATGAGAGTTCAGTGTGCCAAGTTTGGTTCAAGATGGCTGAATGGCCATCTGTGAGGAATGCCTTGATTGTGCTTTCCCCTTATGGCAGAAGGAGGTTGGACTGGATGGCCCTTGGAGGTCTCCTCCTACTCTAGGAACCTGTTGTTGTTATTATTATTATTGGCTGAATGGCCATCTGTGAGGAGTGCCTTGATTGTGTTTTTCCCTTATGGCAGAAGGAGGTTGGACTGGATGGCCCTTGGAGGTCTCCTCCTACTCTAGGAA
>JARBWK010000048.1:147500-217860 GCA_030556195.1 Anolis apletophallus
AGTCATACATATAGTTAACATGTTTTTAAATGTATTTATACACTCAGTGTGAAACCTGGGCCTGTTTCGATGAACACAACATAGATATCCTGGCAGGAATGGCAGAAAGACACACACGAAGCTCTTGCTCAACAGCTGTCAGTCTCTCTCTGTTTTTAGTTTTTATCGCAGTCAAGATTGAGACTTGCCGCGCGACAGCCACCGGACCTCTGTGTGCAATAACACTTTCTCTTCCGCTCCAATTTCCTCACACAAAGACACAAATAAGCAACTTTTCAAAGGTCGCGTCTTCACAAAGTTCACTATGCGCACACCATCATCCAACACAGGAGCTAGATCTGTTGGTAAGGTCTTTGCCATGAGGGCCTCACGGTGCAAAAAACAGTGCGTAACAGTAACATCTGGGGTTTTTTCTTTGACCCTACTTACTGTCACTTGACGCGCAGCTGCAGCACTAACTCTAACTTTGTTTACTTAGCCGCGTCTGAGTGAATCCAAGATGGCGCGACCATAGCACTCTCGTGTCACTTCTTAGGTGACGTGAGAGTGCTACGGTTCCATTTCTTAAAGGGACAGATGCGCCTTATCTATTATATAAAGGAGGACCCGTCATCAAACGACTGACAGAGACAGAGAAACCTTCCAAGGCAGAGACACCAAACTTGCCAACACTCAGGCAAGGAAGGTTTTTAGCAAAGAAACTTTCCCCCCAAAACCTAGAAGGCCCCCAAAACAACGATTAAAAAAACTACATTTCCCAGCATCCTCTGCAGCCACCAGCGAAACCCATTGGCCAACATCGGCCCACACAAAATGCAGGGAGGTTGAGTTACCAAGGCTAGATTAGAATGCTGAGTGATTTGAGTTTAGTCAGTTGGTGTTTGAGGGTTAAACTGTCAAGGCCAAGATCTAGGAGGGAGACAAAAAGGGCACCAGGGACACAGGCACCACTGACAAACACATACCCCCAGAATAACACAAACTTGCAAAACCCACACAAAAAAAAATACTGTAACACAAAAACCCACCCCAAACAAAATACACAACAAACACCACTGGCAAAAGCAACACCCCCTCCACATCACAACCAGCACACAGCCAGACTAAGACAACTATGTCACCACAACACACACAAAATACACCCCACAAATACCTGACAACTTCCCCAACACAAAACCCAGGACTGCACTCACTACTCACCACCACACACACCTCCAAATACACACACGTCCCAGGCACAATACTCCAGAAATTCCTACCCACACATCACAACACAACTTCCTATCACAACCCACCCCCCCAACCTTACGGGACCCCGCAAACACAGCACCTACCACCACCACAAACAAAAACCAACTCCACCTATACTCCAACCACAACACAACACCACACTGCACTGAGACTCTACAAACACACTCAAACACCCAAAACACCCCACCCACACAAGCATTCCACAACATACTACCACCCACAATGCCACCACACATCCACTAACTCACCAAAAAGTAATACCTACACACAACACAATACGCACATAACACAACCTTGCGTCTACTGCTCAACCCATTTGTATGCCATTCCTTCCTTCCAGACAGGCATAAGCTGACCCAAAAGACAAGCCATGCCTCCTAAAAAGAACAGCATCGGACGACACACTCACAACGCTACATACATCACACAAAAAAAGGGCAGAACAAACGCCAGAACAGAAAGACACTGCACTACACTAGCTTTTGCCACCACCATAAACAAGGCTCAAGGACAAACACTACAAATCTGTGGCATAGACCTTGACACAGAATGCTTCTCCCACGGACAACTCTACGTAGCGTGCTCCAGAGTTGGGAAACCACAGAACCTCTACATCAACACAGCAGACGGAAAGACAAAAAACATTGTATATCCACAAGCTCTGCAGAACGCCAGCAACCACCACACACCGACAACTCCACAGCACTTCAACATCCCACCCACCAGAACAACCCACAACGACACAGCCATGACCCCACCAAGACCATAAGTAACATCAATTCCAACCCTTACATACTCAGACTTTCTCGCATCTCCTAAACAGGGCACAGCAACGCGTGCCGGGTACAGCTAGAGGTTTATATATGAATGAAGTACACCTGATGATCTCTCACGGCACACTAGTATTCCACGGCACACTGGTTGAAAATCACGGGATTAGGGGATGAAAGTGCCAAGCACATAATCCGAGGTCAGACGAAGCAACGTTGGAACTGGATCAAGATGTAGTGGCGAACCTTGGAAAGATTCAAGCGATACCTGGTTTGATTTCATGATTTGGAGTGGCCATCTCGGACGATATCCGCTGCCAACTAGGGAGGCTCAGTAGTTCTAGTATTGCTGGACCTTACCGCCGCATTCGACACGGTGGACCATGATCTGCTGATATGACAACTTGCCGCCATAGGGATACAAGGAACAGCTTTAGCCTGGATTAGCTCCTTCCTGCGAGGACGTAGCCAGCGAGTTGAATGGCTAGGCCAAACATCTAGGAAATCTCTCCTCGGCGCGGAGTGCCCCAAGGTGCCATATTATCACCAACGTTGTTTAACATCTATGTTCGGCCGTTGGCTGGTATAGCCCGGAGCTTCGGCCTAGGGTGCTACCAATATGCCGATGACACCCAGCTCCTACTGAAACTGGAGCCTGGCGCAACTTCGGTGCCCGAAAACTTCACTCGAGGCCTAGAAGCAGTGACAAAATGGCTCCGCGCCCACAAACTTAAAATAAATTCATCCAAGACGGAGATCTTATGGCCGGGCCGCCCAGAACTGCCTTTCCCGCTGCCCTCCTTTGAAGGGGAACCGCTGACCCCGTCCCCCTCAGTAAAAAGCCTTGGTGTTACCCTGGACTCCAAATTGTCGATGGAGGCCCAGGTTGCCTCCACGAGCAAAAGGGCCTTCTTCCACCTGCGCCAAGCGAGACAATTGGCGCCCTATCTTCCGACGGGCGCTAGCTACAGTGATCCATGCCACGGTGACATCAAGGCTGGATTACTGTAACGCTTGTATGTAGGTCTACCCCGGTCACTAACCCGCAGGCTCCAGATTGCGTGAGAACGCGGCCGCCAGGCTTCTCACAGGAACATCGATGAGATGCCACATGACACCATCTCTGCAGCGCCTGCACTGGCTGCCCGTTGAGTCTAGAGCCTTACACAAGACCTTGACCTTGGCTTTCAAAGCCCACGGGGCGGGGCCCAACATACCTAAAAGTCCGCTTGCTGATGCCTGCTTACTCAAGGACCCGCGGCCAGCAAACAAGAACCTTCTTCACGTACCAGGCTTGAAAGAGGCCCCCTGGAGACCACGAGACGGAGATCGTTCTCCCTTGTGGCCCCGTTCTTTGGAACTCGATGCCACCGGACCAGAGAGCCTCCCTCGACCTGCCCCAGTTCCTGACCGCTCTGAAGACCTGGCTATTTAGGAAAGCCCATGGTTAATGCAGAACCAGGAACCCAAATACCGAGCCTGGCCCCTGCGCTTAACCACTGAATATTTTAATCTAGTTTTAAATACTCTATTTTAATTGTGGAATTTGTTGTGTGTAAGTCGCCCCGAGCACTAACGTGGAGGGCGACTCAGAAATAATAAAGTCAGTCAGTCAGTCAGTCAGTTTGACCGAGGATGTTTATTGTGTGGATTTTTCATGTACTTTGATGGATTTATTTCCTGGATTATTTGTTCCTTTTTTAATCTTTCTACCGACTTGGCTTTACCTATTTCTTTGGAGTGTTTTTTACTGCTAATGCCTTAAAAAAAATTAGCTATAATTTAAAAATTAGCTATAATCCACTTGCCCAACTGGTGCGTGGTTTCGAACCTACCGTTCCTGGGCAAGGTGAACCACTGCAGCGGGACAGCTGCAGTGGTTCTTGGACGATTCAGCCGGATTAGATCCCTTCCAGTCCGGCTTCCGTTTGGGGCACGGGACAGAGACTGTGCTGGTCTCTATCACAGACCAGCTGCGCTGCCAATTGGACCAAGGCGGGTCAGCGCTGCTCGTGTTATTGGACCTCATGGCAGCATTTGACACAGTCGACCATTCTCTATTGATCCACCGTTTAGCCGTGATGGGAGTGAGGGGGTCCGCCCTGATAGGTTCCTGAATGCTCTAAGGGATCTGGAGTCTACCAGCGTCTCAGTCGAGGAGCTTGTCCAGGCTTGGAACACCTCACTAGCCAGAGCCCTCGACGAGATTGCTCCTAGGCGCCCTCTCCGACCCCGCAATCATCGGTCCCCCTGGTATACAGGGGACCTCAGGACCATGAAGCGGGAAAGGAGACGGCTTGAGCGCGAGTGGCGGAAGCTCCGTGACGAAGCCTCAGCATCAGCTTATAAGCTATTAAAAGAGACTTATGAGCATGCTGTCAAGGCAACCAAAAATGAATACTTCTCTGCCTTGATAGCGTCTGCAGGCTCACGCCCGGCCCAATTGTTTAAGGTGATTCGGTCTTTGACGACGGTCCCTACTGTCCCAAAAAATAGTGACCAGGCCCTCACTGCCGGTGCTTTTCAGAGCTTTTTTGCAGACAAGATACTGAGCCTCCGCCGGGACCTCCCTGCCACAGTTGATACAGAGAGAGAGCTCGAGACTCCGTGGCCCTCCGCCGGGCCCACCCTCGACCGGTTTCGGCCACTGGACGCAGATGCTGTTGACAAGATAGTGACTGCAGCTCGCCCTACCACCTGCTCCCTCGACCCGTGCCCCTCCTGGCTTGTTAGATCTTGCCTGGAGGGGCTATGTGGGCCTCTGTTGAAGATCATTAATAGCTCCCTTGAGCAAGGGGTTTTTCAAGAGTGAATGAAAGAGGCGGTGGTGGCTCCATTACTGAAGAAACCATCATTGGACCCTGCGGTTCCCTCAACTACCGCCCGGTGTCGAATCTTTCGTACCTGGGCAAGGTGGTTGAGAGGGCAGTAATGGAGCAGTTGCAGTCCTTCTTGGATGATGCAACATGGCTTGACCCCTTCCAGTCCGGCTTCCGTTCGGGGCATGGGACGGAGACGGTCCTGGTCTCCATCACAGACCAACTCCGCTGCCAGCTCGACCAAGGCGGGTCTGCGCTGCTCGTGTTATTGGACCTCACGGCAGCGTTTGACACGGTCGACCACAATCTTTTGATCCACCGCCTGGCCATGGCTGGAGTGAGGGGACAGCCCTTAAATGGCTGGCCTCCTTTCTCCGCCAGCGGTCTCAGCGTGTGAGGAGGGGTGGGGTGGTCTCCGGGGCTCCCCACTTATTTGGGGTCCCTCAGGGGCCATCCTCTCCCCTCTGTTATTTAACATCTACATGCAGCCGCTTGCACAGCTGGTGCGGAGTTATGGGCTGACCTGTCACCAATATGCCGATGACACTCAGCTCATTCTGAGGATGGAGGGCAGGCCGGAGTCCGTCCCCGATAAATTCCAACATTGCCTTGAGGCGTGACTGGATGGCTGCGAGCCAGTAGGTTGAGGGTGAATCCGCGAAGACGGAAATCTTGTGGCTGGGCCACCCGGGCGGGATGGGTGCCCGGCTTCCGACCCTGGACGGTGCGGCACTACAACCAGCGCCCGTCAGTGAAAAGCCTTGGCGTCCATCTGGACTCCCAGCTGACCATGGAGGCCCAGGTCTCCATGGCCAGCAAGGCTGCCTTGTTCCACCTCCGCCAGGCGAGGAGGTTGGCCCCCTACCTCTCCCGGAACGACCTGGCCACGGTGATCCAAGCCACGGTCATCTCGAGGCTGGACTACTGTAACGCGCTCTACGTTGGCCTGCCTATGTCGTCGATCCGGAAGCTCAAGCTGGTGCAGAACACCGCCGCCCGGCTCCTGTCTGGGGCTCCAGCAGGCTGCCGAATAACTCCAATCTTGCGGGATCTGCACTGGCTGCCTATTGAGCACCGGGTCGCCTTCAAAGTGCTGGTTCTTACCTTTAAGGCCATCCACGGCCTGGGGCCAGCGTATCTGAGGGACCGTCTCGCCCTATATTGCCCATCGAGATCACTGCGGTCTGAAGAGGCCAACTTATTGGCAGTTCCATCTGCTAAATTAGCCCGTTTAACATCTACTCGCCGGAGGGCGTTCTCAGTGATAGCTCCTACGCTATGGAACGCCTCCCGGCTGAGGCCAGAGCCCTGAGGGACCTACTCCCCTTCAGACGGGCCTGCAAAACTTATCTGTTTAGGCAGGCCTTTGGGGAGTAGGCCCCTGCACCGCTGCTGTTTTAATCTGCCACTTTTAACCTGTTTTAGCTGTTTTAACTGTATTACTTGCTTTTAAATTGTATTACTTGTGCTTTATGTTTTGTGCTGTTCCTCTGGCGCTGAGCCAGTAGCATGTGAGCCGCCGCGAGCCCCTGGGAGTCGGCGGCGCAGAAATCGCAATAAATAAATAAATAAATAAATAAATAAATGGGTGGCCTCCGTTCTCCAAGATCGGGGACAGCAAGTGGAGAGGGGAGGGATGGTCTCAGAAAGGGCCCCCCTTAACTGTGGGGTCCCCCAAGGGGATATCCTCTCTCCTCTATTATTTAACACCTATATGCGTCCACTTGCCCAACTGGTGCGTAGTTTTGGTCTGGAGCAGTGTTTCTCAACCTGGGGGTCGGGACCCCTGAGGGGGTCATGAGGGGGTGTCAGAGGGGTCGCCAAAGACCATGAGAAAACACAGTATTTTCTGTTAGTCATGGGAGGTTCTGTGTGAGAAGTTTGGCCATTCTATCATTGGTGGGGTTCAAGAGGCTCTTTGATTGTAGGAGAACTATAAATCTCAGCAACTACAACTTCCAAATGTCAAGGTCTATTTCCCCCCAAACTCCACTAGTATTCACATTTGGGCATATTGAGTAGTCATGCCAAGTTTGGTCTAGATCCATCATTGAGTCCACAGTGCTCTTTGGATGTAGGTGAACTACAACTCCAAAACTCAAGGCCAGTGCTCACCAAACCCTTCCAGTATCTTCTGTTAGTCATGGGAGTTCTATGTGCCAAGTTTGGTTCAATTCCACCATTGGTGGAGTTCAGAATGCTCTTTAGTTGTAAATGAACTATAAATCCCAGCAACTACGACTCCCAAATGACAAAATCAACCCCCACCCCCATTCAAATTTGGGCATATCGGGTATTTGTGCCAAATTTAGTCCAGTGAATAAAAACACACCCAGCGTATCGTATATTTGCATTATTTATTTATTATTTATTTATTTATTATTCCTTCTTATATTCCGCTCCTCCCAGCAGGCTCGGGGCGGATCACAGCATAAAAACCCGGCTAACATGAGGCATTCATGTCGCCGTACAATAAAAGCATAAAACATACAACATTGTCCCGAGATTAACAGTTGTGTCAAATCCTGGCATTCCAGTGTCGGAGTGTTGGTCAGAGAATGAATACATTCGGCTAATTCAGCTAGCCGAAGGCCAGTCTAAACAGGGCGGTCTTGCAGGCCCTGCGAAATGGGATGAGCTCCCCGGCGGCACGGACATCATCTGGGAGAGAGTTCCAGAGTACCGGTGCCGCCACGGAAAAGGCCCTTTGCCTAGTCACGGACAGATGGCAGGTGCGGACCGATGGGATTAGGAGAAGATTAGACTCCCCTGAACGTAGTGACCTCGGGGGTACATATGGGGCAAGGCGGTCCCTCAAGTACGCCGGCCCTAGGCCGTGTAAGGCCTTGAAGGTTAACACCAACACCTTGAAGGCAATTCGGTACTCAACAGGCAGCCAGTGCAGTTGCCGCAGAATGGGCGTGATATGCTCCCTCACCGGCGTTCCCGTCAGTAAGCGAGCAGCGGCATTCTGCACTAGCTTGAGCTTCCGAACTGTCGCCAAGGGGAGGCCAACGAGAGGCGTTACAGTAGTCTAGTCTCGAGATGACCGTCGCTTGATCACCGTGGCCAGGTCATCCCTGGAGAGGTAGGGTGCCAGTCGCCTAGCCTGTCGTAGGTGAAGAACGACGCCCTGCTGACCGCAGAGACCTGAGTCTCCATGGTCAGCAGGGGGTCCAACTGAGCACCTAGGCTCTTAACAATCGGCGACGGATTAAGCCGTTCGCCATCCAGGGTAGGCAACCGGCACTCACCCCCCAGGCCGACCAGGCCACAAGATCTCGTCTTCGACGGGTTCACCTTCAGCCGGCTGGCCCGCAGCCAACCAGTCACGGCTTCAAGGCACCGATGGAAACAATCGGGTACAGTATCCGGCCTGCCGTCCATTCTCAGCAGAAGCTGGGTGTCATCTGCATACTGATAACACTCCAGACCAAAGTCGCGGGCCAGCTGGGCCAGGGGGCATGTACACGTTGAATAATAAGGGGAGAGGATGGCCCCCTGGGGACCCCACAATCAAGTGAGGTTCTCCCGAGACCCCCGCCCCCTCCACACGTTGTCCCCGGCCCCGGAGGAAGGAGGCCACCCATTTAAGGGCAGTCCCCCGACCCGGCACCGGCTAAACGGTGGGTTAACAAGGCATGATCTACAGTATCGAAAGCTGCCGCGTCCAGATCTAACAAGACGAGCAGAGCCGATCCACCCTGGTCCAGCTGGCGGCGAAGTTGGTCTGTAAAATTACAGTTATGAAGTAGCGGCAAAAATAATTTTATTGTTGGGGGTCACCGCAACATGAAAAACTGGATTAAGGGGTCGCGGCATTAGGAAGGTTGAGAACCACTGGTCTGGAGTGTCATCAGTATGCTGATGACACCCAGCTGGTGCTGAGGATCGACGGCCGGCCGGCCGGCCTCTGTACCCGATTATTTCCATCGGTGCCTGGAAGCCATGACTGGGTGGCTACGGGCCAGCAGGTTGAAGGTGAACCCGTCGAAGACGGAGGTCCTGTAGCTGGGTCGTCCTGGGGGGGGGGGGGGAGCTCCAGCTGCCAATAATGGTGGTTAGCCCATCGCCTCTGGTTAAAAGCCTGGGGGTCCAACTGGTCCCTCTGCTGATGATGGAGGCTCAGGTCTCCACCATGAGCAGAGCAGCGTTTTTCCATCTGCGCCAGGCAAGAAGGCTGGCGCCCTACCTTTCCGGTGATGACCTGGGCACGGTAATTCAGGCCACGGTCATCTCGAGACTGGACTACTGTCACGCCCTTTACATTGGCCTTCCTTTGTCGGTAATCCGACAATGTCAGAATATTGCATTTTGAATAGCAATTCATGAGTCAGCACAAGATATATTTTCGCAGTTTGAGATGACCTGCAGTGTGACATGTTTGACACCAGATGGCGCTGTCTCAAGACTGATGAATGGAACCTTGAGGAATGTCAGTTACAAAGTGACAGTTGGGATTTGTCAGTTGGGATTGAATATCTGTGAGGAAAGGATGTTTAGATAGGTAGCTGTGATGGCTGTTGTTTTTCGATGTATTGCCAATTATTGTTAAATACAATTCAATACAAAGTTATATATTTACCTTGTGAATTGAATGAGAGTTTCATTATTCACTCGAACAGAGACTGGAGTTTGTGGGCCAATGGGGAATTAAACTTCTATATTTCTGTTGCCTATCCGCTGTGACATAAATACTCAACGCCGAAGACTGGGCACGGTAATTCAGGCCACGGTCATCTCGAGACTGGACTACTGTCACGCCCTTTACATTGGCCTTCCTTTGTCGGTAATCCGGAACGATGGTGCAAAACGCTGCGGCTCGACTACTCGCTGGAGTGACACTATGGTGCCACATCACGCCAGTCCTCCAGCGCTTGTACTGGCTCCCCATCGAGTACCGGATTGCCTTCAAAGTGCTGGTGCTAACCTTTAAGGCCTTGCATGGCCCGGGGCCAGTGTACCTGAAATACCGCCTTTCCCTGCATGTTCCCCAGAGGCCACTACTTTTGATCCATGGATCAAAACCTATTGGAGGTTCCATCACTTAAGATCTGCCGCTTGTCATTGACGCGGCAGTGCACTTTTTCTGTAGTAGCGACGACCCTGTGGAACGCCCTCCCGGCAGAGGCACGAGCAATAACGGAGTGACAGGCCTTCAGGAGGGCCTGTAAGACCACCCTCTTCCGCCAGGCGTTCAATCTCTAAGGTTGTGCTTTCCATTCTGGTTCTAATCTGTTTTTATTCTGTTTTTAACTACGTTGTGTTGCGTATTCATTGTTGTGAACCTCCCTGAGCCTTTTTGGGAAGGGGGGGGGGTATATACATCGAAATAATAAATAAATAATAAACTGCTTTTTCACTCAGCTGTGTGGTGTTTTAAAGTCAGAGGGCTTCTTCCTGTCCTGGAGTGCAACACATATTGGCAATGTGGCCTCTCATTCCTCCGCCTTTTCTAAGCCCAGCTTGTACTTCTGGAAACCTTCGCTCCATGTCTTGCTGGAGTCTACCTTGAGCATTACCATACTGGCCTATGGAATAAGTGCCACTGTACAGCAAATGGTTTTGTGTATGTGTATTCAGAAGCAGCCCTGCAGCCCTTCACATCCTGTTTGGGCTGGAAGTCAGCCTGAAGAAAACACAAGTCCTCTACCAGCCCGCACCACAGGAAGAACACCATCACCCCCACGTCAGCATAGGCACATCTGTGCTTAAGTCCGTTCAGCAGTTCACCTACCTGGGAAGCATCATCTCTTCAGGCGCCAAGATTGACAAAGAGATAGATCACAGATTAGCAAAGGTATAGGGTGCATTTGGAAGGCTTCACAAAAGAGTCTGGAGCAACAAGCACCTGAGGCAAAGCACCAAAATCAGTGTGTACAGAGCTATCGTACTGTCTATTCTCCTCTATGGGTCTGGAACATGGGTCACCTATCGCCAACACCTACGACTCCTCGAACGCTTTAATCAGTGCTGTCTTCGCACAATCCTAAATATACACTGGACCGACTATGTGACGAATATTGCTGTCCTTAAGCAAGCAGGGGTCACCAGCATTTATTTTATTTATTTATTTATTTATTATTTCGCATTTGTCTGTCGCCCCCCAACGGCTCGGGGCGACTTACAACAGTTCGTAAAATACAATTGTCAGATAACTCATAATAACTCACAGTAATACCATTAAGATGGAATTACAATTAGAACATTGAGGCCATGCTGTTGAGAACTCAGCTGCGCTGGGCAGGGCACGTCTCTAGGACGGAGGACCACCGCCTCCCAAAGATACTACTCTATGGTGAACTCGCAAGAGAGGTGCCCCCAAAAAGAGATACAAGGACTCACTGAAACAACATCTCAGGCTCGGCCAGATTGATCACCAACAACGGTCCACCCTGGCCTCACATCGGGAGGCATGGAGACGCACTCTCCACAATGCTGCGGCCTCTTTCGAGAAGACACGCCGATTGGGTCTCGAAGAGAAACGACAACGCAGAAAGAACCGCAACTTGGAAACAACATCACCCAAGGAGACTTTCTGCTGTGCTTTCTGCAACCGAACTTGCCTATCTCAGGTTGGCCTTTTTAGTCATCAACGCGCTTGTAAAAAGCATGGGATGAGTCCTTCCTATGAATCTTCGTTCACGAAGTAATGCCGAGAGAGACAGAGAGACAGAGAGACAGAGAGACAGAGGGAGATGTATGTATTATTAAAGGACCAATAAAATAAAACCCAGTGGAAACTCCGCACCCTGCCTTCTGTGTCCGAGGTGACCCTGCTGTTTGCAGGCAGGGGAGAAGCCGGGATCGCCATGCCCTGGGTCACAGTTGGACACTGGCCTGAATGACGCCGTAGCCGCCGTTCCCTGGGCAATGATTAGCTTGGCATCTTCCCTCACTCAAATCTTAATGGACAGAGGCCCGTCCCGCTTAAATAATTTACAGTGCCCCTGCGAGTAAGCGTACTTCCACTCAGAGTGCGCTCCCTTAGTTTCCATGGGAACACACGTCCTTCTCTTTCTTTCCTCTTTTGCCTGGCCTTAGGCAAATCAATAGCAATTTATTTCTCTTCCCGCCTTCCTTTCCCTCCTCCCAACGTTGAAAGGGGGCCTCGGAAGGGAAAGCGCACGAGGCTCGGTTCCTCCAAAGGCGAGCTCCTCCGTCGCCTTCTGCACCTTGTGGCGTGCCGTTGGGCAGATGGAAGGAACCCCTTGCGCCTTCAAGGATGGTCCCCATCCCTCCCGAATGAACAGGTGGCTGATGAGCAAAAGGTTTGGTTTTGTGAAAGCTGCCATGCGTCAATGCACCGCCTCTTTTCCCCTTCCGATGGGCACTACAGTAGAGTCTCACTTTATTTATTTCGTATCAAAAGCATTGCATAAATTAGTATAAAACCGATAAAAATAGAAGACGTGCAGGCGGCTAAATATCTTTTGACCAGAAACGGGCGACAGCAACGGCATTGTCTGCAGCCTCCAAACAGGGGCGGTCTAAGGTAATTTTAAATGGTAAGCGAACATTATTTTGCCCCCCCCCAAACATTATTTTGCCCCCCCCATGTAAAACAAATATACAATTATAATATCACAATACCATTAGTAGTAGTATATTGTATCAATGTATATACAATATATTATACCATACTCATACTATATTATATCATAATTATATTATACTACATTACAATATAATTATATAGGTTTCGTGGCTAGCTACCAGACTAGGACAGAGAGACGGGAGGGGGGGGGGGTAGCCATTCTCAGCCGAGACAAATTTAATTCCAGGACCACGAACATCCCAGGAATTGAGTGTGCGGGCCTTGTGTGGGATTCCAGTGAGAGTGTAGCCTTTCTGTTGGTGTACCGTGCACCCAACGCACCAGCAGAGAGTCTATCTAAGCTGCTGGAGGTGGTGGCGGAGTGGGCATTGAGGTTCCCTAAACTTATTGTGTTGGGGGACTTCAATGTCCACGCCGATACCGCCTCCCCCTCAATAGCAGCCATGGACCTAGTATCTACCATGGAGAAGCTAGGACTCTCACTCTGTAAGACCGGTCCCACACACCAGGCCGGACACACCCTGAATTTGATCTTCGTGGCCAGAATTAAAGTGATCCCAACCTCTATTATAGAGGTTCCATGGTCGGATCACAGTGTCCTGGAAGTCCGTCTGGGAGTGGCCCCTCCACCCGGTAAGGGTGCCGAACCCATTATGGTTCGCCCAAAGAGACTTATGGAACCCACTAGGTTCCTGAATGCTCTGAGGGATTTGGAACTCACCAGCGACTCAGTCGACGGGCAAGTGGAGTGTTGGAACACCTGTCTTTCCATTGCCTTAGATGAGATCGCCCCTAGAAGGAAGGAAGGAAGGCGAGAAACATGTTGGACTGGATGGCTTTAAGTATTTTCAGTTGGTCATTGGGGGGGGGGGGGGTTCTGTGTGGGAAGTTTGCCCCAATTCTGTCTTTGATGGGGTTCAGAATACTCTTTGACTGTAGGTGAACTATAAATCCCAGAAACTGCAACTCTCAAATGTCAAGGTCTATTTTCCCCAAACTCCATCTGTGTTCATATTTGGCCATATTGAGTATTCATGCCAAGTTTGCTCCAGATCCATCGTTGTTTGAGTCTACAGTGTTCTCTAGATGTAGGTGAACTACAACTCCCAAACTCAAGCTCAATGCCCACCAAACCCTTCTAGTGTTTTCTGTTGTTCATGGTAGTCCTGTGTGCCACGTTTGGTTTAGTTCCATCACTGGTGAAGTTCAGAATGCTCTTTGATTGCAGGTGAACTATAACTCCCAGCAACTAAAACTCTCAAATGACAAAATCAATTTTTGACGGATGGTCCCTCCTTGGGTTAGTAGGTGTCTTGTGGCCAAATTTGGCAGCAATTTGTCAAGTGGTTTTTGAGTTATGTTAATCCCACAAATGAACATTACATTGAGAGAGAGAGAGAGTTATAATATTATTTAATACTTATCTGATATTAGGTATTAAGTAATATATATACAATATTATTTATTCCTATTTAATAGTGTGTATATGTGTGTGTATATATATATATATACTAGCTTGGGGACCCGGCCCTGCCCGGGTTATTTGTGAAGCGCAGCAGGATGTAGAGTGGGTCATGGGGGCTCTGTGTGCCAAGTTTGGTCTTGATCCATCATTATTGGGAGTTGCAGTGGTATCATGAAATTACTGAAGGTAGTGCAAGTCCCATCATCTCTGCCCCCCTCAAAGTGTAGTAGGATGTAGATTGGGTCATGGGGGCTCTGTGTGCTAAGTTTGGTCTGTATTGGTGAATGGATGAGGGATGCATTGTTTTTCGGAAGTGAGTGAAGGTACTTCAAGTCCCATCATCCGTGGTCCGTCTCACAGTAAACTGCACCAGGCTGTAGAGTGGGTCATGAGGGCTCTGTGTGCCAGATTTGGTGTTGATCAGTCATTGGATTAGGTTTGTAGCAGGATTGGGAAGTGAGGGAAGGTACTGCAAGTCCCATCATCCATGTTCTGCCCCCTTCCAAACTTCAGTAGGATGTAGAGTGGGTCACTGGGGCTCTGTGTACCAAGTGTGGTCTTTATCAGTGTTTGTTGGGGGCCACAGTGGTATGTGGGAACAGAGGGGTGTGGAAATACTACAAATCCCATCGTCCATTGTCAGTCCTCCCCCGAACCTCACCAGGACGTGAAGGCAGTCATGGGGGTTATGTGTGCCAAGTTTGGTCTCAATCGGTAATTGGATGAGGGTCGCAGCAGACTTGAGAAGTGAGTAGAGGTACTTCAAGTCCCATCATCCATGGTCCACCCTCCTCCAAACTGCACCAGAATGTAGAGTGGGTCATGAGGGCTCTGTGTGGCAAGTTTGGTGTTGATCAATCATAGGATTAGGTTTGTAGCAGTCTTGGAAAGTGAGGGAAGGTACTGCAAGACCCATCATCCATGTTCTGGCCCCCTCCAAACTTCAGTAGGATGTGGACTGGGTCACTGGGGCTCTGTGTGCCAAGTGTGGTCTTCATCAGTGTTTGTTGGGGGCCACAGTGGTATGTGGGAACAGAGGGGTGTGAAAATACTACAAATTCCATCATCCATTGTCAGTCCTCCCCCAAACCTCACCAGGACGTGAAGGCAGTCATGGGGGTTATGTGTGCCAAGTTTGGTCTCGATCAGTGATTGGATGAGGTTTGCAGCGGACTTGGGAAGTGAGTAGAGGCACTTCAAGTCCCATCATCCATGGTCCACCCTCCTCCGAACTGCACCAGGACGTAGAGTGGGTCATGGGGGCTGTGTGTGCTGAGTGTGGTCTGTATTGGTCCTTTTTGGTGGCCTCAGTGGTCTGTGGGAACCAAAGTGTTGGAAAGTACTACAAATCCCATAATCCATGGGTCATGTCCCCGACCGCGCCAGGACGTAAAGCGGTTAGGGGGTTATGTGTACCAAGTTTGGTGCAGGTCCATCACCCGCGCTGGTCGCTGTGGCCTGTGAAAGTGGCTGCCACATATCCGCCCTGGCCTGTGAAAGTGGCTGCTTCCGCCCTTCTGCCCTCCCGCCCTCCGCATACACACATACAAACATTCCGTTTTATAAAGGTATACAGATACAGATATATATATATATATATATAGAGAGAGAGAGAGAGAGAGAGTTATTATTTAATAACAATTTATATTAATACCAGTAGTATAATCTTTATAAAATATAATATGTATTTATATATTATAATTTATAATATAATATAATTAATATTAGTGCTGGCTATATAATATTATGGATTACCCAGTGACACAGTGGGTTAAACTGCTGAACTGCTGAACTTGCTGACTGAAAGGTCGGTGGTTCGAATCCGGGCAGCGGGGAGAGCTCCTGCTGTTAGCCCTAGCTCCTACCAACCTAGCAGTTTGAAAACATGCCAATGTGAATAGATCAATAGGTACTGCACCGGCGGGAAGGCAACGGTGCTCAATGCAGTCATGCTGGCCACATGGCCTTGTCTATGGGCAGTGCCGGCTCTTCAGCTTATGAATGGCCTTGGAGGTGTCTGGCTCTTTGGCGTACGAATAGAGGTGAGCTGTGCAGGCAAACAGGCCAAATGGCCTTCTAGGTGACTATGGGCAGCGCCGGCTCTTTGGCTTACGAATAGAGGTGAGCTGACGTGAACCAAAAAAGGATTAAATACACACATAGAATGAAGTTAGGGGAGAACTGACAGGAAGGAAAGGGAGAAGGAAGGAGAGAAGAAGGCAAGGATAGAAAGAGATAGCATAAATTGCTTTGCCCAATGTAGAACTAATTAACAATTTTGTTATTAAATACGTTTCAATTAAGAATTTTTTTTAAAAAAAAATTGTAAGTATTTCTCTTACTAATCATAACCCCCCCCCCCCAATTTGTAGTTTAGAATAAAAAAAATTATGGATCAAACACTCCTAATATGCAACCTGGCTAGACCCCTTCCAGTCTGGCTTCTGTTCGGGCCATGGGACGGAGACCGTCCTGGTCTCCATCACAGACCTACTCCGTTGCCACTTGGACCGAGGCGGATCGGCGCTGCTCGTGTTATTGGACCTCACGGCAGCGTTTGATACTGTCGATTATCAACTTTTGACACACCGCCTGGCGGTGGCGGGGGTGAGGGGGACAGCCCTCAACTGGCTGTCCTCCTTCCTCCAAAACCGCCTGCAGCGAGTGAAGTGGGGAGGGGTGGTCTCCGAGGGCTCCCCCTTACACTCCGGGGTCCCTCAGGGGGCCATCCTCTCCCCGCTGTTATTTAACATCTACATGCGACCACTCGCCCAATTGGTGCGGAGTTTTGGGCTGGAATGCCATCAGTACACTGATGACACCCAGCTCGTTCTGAGGGTGGACCCCGGGGTGGACTCTGTACCCGATAATTTCCATCTCTGCCTGGAAGCCGTGACTGGATGGCTGCGAGCCAGTAGGTTGAAGGTGAACCCGGAGAAGACAGAGATCTTGTGGCTGGGTCGCCCGGGGGCAATCCAGCTGCCGATGTTCGGCGGCGTGGCACTATGCCCGCAGTCCTCAGTAAAGAGCTGGGGGGTCCGGCTGGACCCACAGCTGTCTATGGAGGCACAAATTGCTTGTGCCTGCAAGACAGCCTTTTACCACCTGCGGCAAGCGAAACGTCTGGCTCCCTATCTCTCCCGGTGCGACCTGGCCACGGTGATCCAAGCCACTGTCATCTCGAGGCTTGACTACTGTAACACGCTGTACATTGGCCTTCCTTTGTTGGCGATCCAGAAACTTAAACTAGTGCAGAACGTAGCAGCTCGCTTGCTGCTAGGAGCCCCTCGAACGGCGCATATAACGCCACTCTTGCGCGAACTGCACTGCGAATCCGGCAAAGACGGAGATCTTGTGGCTGGGCCACCCGGGTGGTGGGGATGTCCAGCTTCCGACCCTGGACGGTGTGGCGTTATGCCCATCACCTTTCGTAAAGAGCCTGGGGGTCCACTTGGACTCCCAGCTGACCATGGAGGCCCAGGTCTCTGCGGTCAGCAAGCTTGCGTTTTACCATCTTAGACAGCCAAGGAGGCTGGCCCCCTATCTATCCCGGAACGACCTGGCCACGGTGATCCAAGCCACGGTCATCTCGAGGCTGGATTACTGTAACGCGCTCTACGTTGGCCTTCCCCTGTCGGTGGCCCGGAAGCTCAAGCTGTTGCAGAACACTGCCGCCCGGCTCCTGTCTGGCACTCCAGCAGGTTGCCACATAACACCCATCAAATGTTGTTGTTTCTATTGTGCTGTTTTGTTTTTAATTGTTTTTAACCTTCTGTATTTTACTGTGCCTTCGGCTCTGTAAGCCGCCGCGAGCCTCCGGGAGTCGGCGGCATAGAAACCCGAATAAATAAATAAATAAATTTTGCAGGACCTGCACTGGCTGCCAATTGAGCACCAGATCACCTTCAAGGTGCTGGTTCTTACCTTTAAGGCCTTACACGGCCTGGGGCCAGCGTATCTGAGGGACCGTCTGTCCCCATACTGCCCTATGAGATCACTTCGCTCCGAGGATACCAACCTTCTGGCCGTTCCCTCCGCAAGGGCTGCCAAACTCACCTCCACCCGCCGAAGGGCATTCTCGGTGATTGCACCAACGCTCTGGAACGCCCTTCCGGCAGACACCCGTGCCATCCACGACCTGCTCCCCTTCAGGCGGGCGTGCAAGACCCACCTGTTATTTATTTATTATTTATTTATTTATTTCTTCGATTTTATATTCCGCTCCTCCCTGCAGGCTCGGGGCGGGTGACAATAAAATATACATGGGCGACATGACCTTAGCATGCAGCCCTACAAATGCATAAAAACAAGTTAAAACACAATCCGACGAATTCCAAATACAAGGGGCATACTGGGATTTTACAGTATGCAGTCCATTGAAGCCTAAGGAAATGCTAGTCCAAAGAGGGCGGTCTTACAGGCCCTTCTGAAGGGTACCAGTTCTAGGATGGCCCGGGTACTGTCCGGCAGAGAGTTCCACAGGGCTGGAGCTGCCGCGGAAAAAGCTCTCTGACGAGTCACGGATAGATGGCAGGAGCGGACTGGTGGTATAGTCAGTAGGTTCTGTTCCTCTGACCGCAGTGATCTCGGGGGCAAATACGGGGTAAGGCGGTCCCTCAGGTACGCAGGCCCTAGACCGTGCAAGGCCTTAAAGGTTAGTACCAGCACCTTGAAGACAATTCGGTACTCAATAGGGAGCCAGTGCAGCTGCCGGAGGATGGGCGTAATGTGCTCTCTTACCGACGAGCCCGTCAGCAAGCGAGCAGCGGCATTCTGCACTAGCTTGAGTTTCCGGATTGTCGACAGGGAAGGCCAACGTAGAGGGCGTTACAGTAGTCTAGTCTCGAGATGACCGTCGCTTGGATCACCGTAGCCAGGTCGTTCCTGGACAGGTAGGGTGCCAGTCGCCTAGCCTGTCGTAGGTGATAGAAGGACCCCCTGCAGACCGCGGCGACCTGAGCCTCCATGGTCAGCAGGGAGTCCAACTGCACCCCCAAGCTCTTAACCAAAGATGACGGGTTAAGTTGCCCGCCATCCAGGGTAGGCAACCGGCACCCACCCAGCCCAGGCGACCGGGCCATAGGATCTCCGTCTTCGACGGGTTCACCTTCAGCCGGCTGGGCGCAGCCAACCAGTCACGGCTTCTAGGCATCGATGGAAACAATCGGGTACGGTATCCGGCCTGCCGTCCATTCTCAGCAGGAGCTGGGTGTCATCCATACTGATAACACTCCAGACCAAAGTCGCGGGCCAGCTGGGCCAGGGGTCGCATATAAACGTTGAATAATAAGGGGAGAGGATGGCCCCTGGGGACCCCGCAGTTAGCGGGGACCTCCCGGAGACCTCCCACCCCTCCACACGTTGTCCCGGCCCGGAGGAAGGAGGCCACCCATTGAAGTGCGGTCCCCCTCACTCCGGCGTCGGCTAAACGGTGGGTCAACAGTGCGTGATCTACCGTATCAAACGCTGCTGTCAGGTCTAACAAGACAAGCAGGGCTGACCCGCCCTGGTCCAGCTGGCGGCGAGTTGGTCTGTAATGGCGACAAGCACGGTCTCCGTCCCGTGCCCAATACGGAAGCCGGACTGGTAGGGATCAAGTCCAGCTGTGTCATCTAAGAACCGCTGCAGCTGATCCGCTGCTGCCCTCTCAATTACTTTGCCCACAACGGGCAAGTTGGACACCGGCCTGTAATTGGAGGGAGCCGAAGGGTCTAAATTCGGCTTCTTCAGCAGCGGTCTTACCATAGCCTCTTTCAATCCCCCGGGAATACTCCTTGCTCAAGGGAGCTATTTATGATCGTGCCCAGGGGCCTCGTAGCCCCGCCCGGCAAGATCTAATAAGCCAGGAGGGGCACGGGTTGAGGGAGCAAGTAGTTGGCCTAGCTGCAGACAGTAACTTATCAACAGCTGCTGCGTCCAGTTTCTGGAACCGGGTGAAGGCGGGCCCGCCCAGTGGCGGCGGGGTCTCGAGCTCACTAACCGTATCAACCGTGGCTGGAATGTCCGGCGGAGATTCGAAATCTTGTCAGTAAAGTAGTTCTGGAAAGCCTCAGCTGTTGGCGTAAACCCTATCATTTGGGACAGTTGGGATTGTTGTCATAGACCGAATTATCCTAAAGAGTTGAGCTGGGCGTGAACTAGCTGACTCTATCAAGGAGGCATAGTAGACTTTTTTTGCCTCCTTGATAGCTCGCTCATAAGCCTCTTTAAATTGCTTATAAGCCGATTTCGATGCTCCGTCATGGAGACTCCGCCACACGTCCTCTAGCTGTCTCCTCCTCCGTTTCATCGCCCGCAGCTCCTCGGTGTACCATGGCGAGCGATTACTACGGGGGATGAGAGGCGTCTGGGGCGATCTCGTCTAGGGCAGTGGCAAGACTGGAATTCCAGGATTCCACCAGCCCATCGACAGTCAGGGGGAGTTCCCAGTCCCTTAGAGCATTCAGGAACCTAGTGGGTTCCATAAGTCTCTTCGGGCTAACCAAAATAGGTTCCGCACCCTTACCGGGAGGGGGGACCACGTCCAGTCGGACTTCCAGCTCGCCTTCCATGTGTAGGTCCTAGTGCTACTCATACTCATACTCCAGGTCGTTGTTTTACTGCTGTGTTTTACTATATTATTTTAGTGATATTTTAATGATGTTTTTATCTCTGTTTTTAATTTGTTGCTGCTCTTTGTTGTGTTTTTCGGTGTTGTGAGCCGCCCCGAGCCCGCCGGGAGTGGCGGCATAGAAGCCGAAATAAATAAATAAATAAATAAATAACTGTAAAAAATGTGCCGCGGCTCAAGAAAGGTTGGGAAACACTGCTCTACAAAAACATCCTCTCTGGAAATATCTGTGGTGCTCTCCAGATGCGATTTGATGTTACTAAATACTGAAGTATTTGTTGGTCGCTTCCAAATAGAGGCAGACTTGTCCGAATCCATTAGTATCGACTCGACCTTGCAGCCCTAAATGCCGATAAGCTCCCTGTCCCCGCCCCCACGTCCTTGGTGTCCTCTTTTCCTAGAAACCCGATTCCGTGTTCAAATTCCCTCAACTATTTGAAGAATGTGGTCCTACTGAGACTCAAGGCCTTTCCCATGCAGCGGATCCAGAGCAGGCACGCTAACCCGTGGCGCTTTCCAATTAACTACCTTCTCTTTTTTCATTAATAGAGGCTTAATTTAGGACTGTAGAGGACTTACATTCCAGAATAGCACAGCGGTGCATTAGATGCAGCAGAACAAACGTGTGTGTTGGTGGGACACTGTTCACTACCAAGTAAATCTCAATAATAACGGTGCTTAGAAATAAGTAATACGCTCGCTCTCGGCATTACTTTGCAAACGAAGATTCAGGAAGGACTCATCCCACGCTTTCCACAAGCGGGTGGATGACTAAAAAGGCCAATCTGAGATAGGCAAGTTCGGTTGCAGAAAGCACAGCAGAAAGTCTCCTTGGGTGATGCTGTTTCCAAGTTGCGGTTCTTTCTGCGTTGTCGTTTCTCTTCGAGACCCATTTGGCTTGCCTTCCGCAGCATTGTGGATAGTGCGTCTCCATGCCTCCCGATGTGAGGCCGGGGTGGACCATTGTTGGTGATAAATCTGGCTGAGCCTGAGATGCTGTTTCAGGGAGTCCTTCTATCTCTTTTTGGGGGCGCCTCTCTTGCGAGTTCACCATAGAGTAGTATCTTTGGGAGGCAGTAATCCTCCATCCTAGAGACGTGCCCTGCCCAGCGCAGCTGTGTTCTCAATAGCGTGGCCTCAACGGCTTCCGTTCGGGGCACGGGACGGAGACGGTTCTGGTCTCCATCACAGACCAACTCCGCTGCCAGCTCGACCAAGGCGGGTCTGCGCTGCTCATGTTATTGGACCTCACGGCAGCGTTTGACACGGTCGACCACAATCTCTTGATCCACCGCCTGGCCGTGGCTGGAGTGAGGGGGACAGCCCTTAAATGGCTGACCTCCTTCCTCCACCAGCGGTCTCAGCGTGTGAGGAGGGGCGAGGTGGTCTCCGGGGGCTCCCCACTACTCTGTGGGGTCCCCCAGGGGGCCATTCTCTCCCCTCTGTTATTTAACATCTACATGCAGCCGCTTGCACAGCTGGTGCGGAGTTCTGGGCTGGAGTGTCACCAGTACGCTGACGACACCCAGCTCATTCTGAGATGGAGGGCAGGCCGGGTTCTGTCCCCGATAATTTCCAACACTGCCTCGAAGCCGTTACTGGATGGCTGCGAGCCAGTAGGTTGAGGTGAATCCGGCAAAGACGGAGATCTTGTGGCTGGGTCGCCCGGGTGATGTTAATGTCCAGCTTCCGAGCCTGGACGGTGCGGTGTTATGCCCATCGCCTTCCGTAAAGAGCCTGGGGTCCATTTGGACTCCCAGCTGACCATGGAGGCCCAGGTCTCTGCGGTCAGCAAGATCGCTTTTCACCTGCGACAGGCAAGGAGGCTGGCCCCCTATCTCTCCCGGAACGACCTGGCCACGGTGATCCAAGCCACAGTCATCTCAAGGCTGGATTACTGCAACGCGCTCTACGTTGGCCTTCCTCTGTCGGTGACCCGGAAGCTCAGGCTAGTGCAGAACACTGCCGCCCGGCTCCTGTCTGGCACGCCAGCTGGCGCCCACATCACACCTGTTTTGCAGGATCTGCACTGGCTGCCCATTGAGCACCGGATCCCCTTCAAAGTGTTGGTCCTCACCTTTAAGGCCTGACACGGCCTGGGGCCAGCGTATTTGAGGGGCCGTCTCACCCCATATTGCCCTCCGAGATCACTTCGGTCTGAGGACTCCAATCTCCTGGAGATACCTTCAGCTAAACTCGCAAGGCTGACTGCTACCCGCCGGAGGGCGTTCTCTGTCATAGCACCTACGCTAATAAATAAATAAATAAATAAACGCTGGTGATCCCTGCTTGCTCAAGGACAGCAACATTCGTCACATAGTCGGTCCAGTGTACATTTAGGATTGTGCGAAGACAGTGCTGATGAAAGCGTTCGAGGAGTCGTAGGTGTTGGCGATAGGTGACCCATGTTTCAGACCCATAGAGGAGAACAGACACTACGATAGCTCTGTGTACACTGATTTTGGTGCGTTGCCTCAGGTGCTTGTTGCTCCAGACTCTTTTGTGACGCCTTCCAAATGCACTCTATGCCTTTGCTAATGTGTGATCTATCTCTTTGTCAATCTTGGCATCTGAAGAGATGATGCTTCCCAGGGAGGTGAACTGCTGGACTGACTTAAGCACAGATGTGCCTATGCTGACGTGGGGATGGTGGTGTTCTTCCTGTGGTGCGGGCTGGTAGAGGACTTCCCTTTTCTTCAGGCCAACTTCCAGCCCAAATAGCTCTGCAGCTGCTGCAAAGCAGGACGTGAGGCACTGCAGGGCTGCTTCTGAATGGGCGACAAGGGCAGCATTCTCAGCCAAAAGCAGCTCACGGACTAGATAGTTTAGAGTCGTAGTGCGAGCCCTCAGACGGCTGAAGTTGAACAAGCTACCATCAGTACGATAGCGTATATATATGCCGTCTTCTTCTTCGAGGTCTGCCATAGCCCTTTGGAGCATCATGCTGAGGAAGATTGTAAATAGAGTTGGTGCAAGAACACAAGTAATACGAGGGTTGAATGAAAAGTAATGCCTCCACCTTCGTTACTTGGGTTAGGATGGGAATATTTTAATACATCAAATGCAGAAATAATCCTTAGGATGTGCTCTTTAACTACCACTATTCACTTGTTCATATAATCACCAGACAGTTGGATACATTTCAGCCAACGATGAACAAGTTTTTTGAAGCCGTCACAGAAGAAGTCTGTGCACTTTCATTTCAGGCATCAACATCCTGGGTACCCATCGTGCACAGATCTTCCGATAGCAAAGCAATAATGTGACCCTCACGCTCATGTGAAATGCCGATTATGCTTGAACTTTCTCTCCGAGTGATACAACAATCGTCCCGAACCAATCTGTCAACCTTTTGCTTGTGAAACTCGGTGGTTGCTGTCACAGGACGTCCAACTCTTTGTTTGTCACACAAGTCAGGTGTTCCCACCTCAACATCTTTAAACTTACTTGCCCAACGATGCACAGTACTCACATCCACACAATCACCATAAACAGCTTGCATTCTGTGATGAATCTCCTTTGGGGTGACACCTTCTGCTGTCAAGAATTCAATGACTATACGTTGCTTAAGTCGCATTGACCGATCGTCTACGCAATGTTCCATACTTCACACTTTAACAACACAACCGTTCAATGCTAAGGCTTCCAGCCAAAATGGAACTGTAGAGGAGAGTCTCCTGAACAAGCCAATACCTGCCGCATACCTGTACTGCCACCTGTTGAGGAGTTACGAAGGTGGAGGCATTACTTTTCATTCAACCCTTGTAAGAATCCTAAGGCTTCCTGCCAAGATGGAACTGTAGAGGAGAGTCTACTGAACAAGCCAGTACCTGCCGCATACCTGTACTGCCATCTGTTGAGGAGTTACGAAGGTGGAGGCATTACTTTTCATTCATCCCTCGTAGGAATCCTAAGGCTTCCTGCCAAGATGGAACTGTAGAGGAGAGTCTACTGAACAAGCCAATACCTGCCGCATACCTGTACTGCCATCTGTTGAGGAGTTACCAAGGTGGAGGCATTACTTTCCATTCAACCCTCATAGGAATCCTAAGGCTTCCTGCCAAAATGGAACTGTAGAGGAGAGTCTACTGAACAAGCCAGTACCTGCCGCATACCTGTACTGCCATCTGTTGAGGAGTTACGGAGGTGGAGGCATTACTTTCATTCATTCAACCAAGATGGAACTGTAGAGGAATCCTGAACAAAGGCATCCTGCCAAGATGGAACTGTAGAGGAGAGTCTACTGAACAAGCCAATACCTGCCGCATACCTGTACTGCCATCTGTTGAGGAGTTACCAAGGTGGAGGCATTACTTTCCATTCAACCCTCATAGGAATCCTAAGGCTTCCTGCCAAAATGGAACTGTAGAGGAGAGTCTACTGAACAAGCCAATACCTGCCGCATACCTGTACTGCCATCTGTTGAGGAGTTACGAAGGTGGAGGCATTACTTTTCATTCAACCCTCGTAGGAATCCTAAGGCTTCCTGCCAAGATGGAACTGTAGAGGAGAGTCTACTGAACAAGCCAGGACCTGCCACATACCTGTACTGCCATCTGTTGAGGAGTTACGGAGGGGGAGGCATTACTTTTCATTCAACCCTCGTAGGAATCCTAAGGCTTCCCGCCAAGATGGAACTGTAGAGGAGAGTCTACTGAACAAGCCAGTACCTGCCGCATACCTGTACTGCCATCTGTTGAGGAGTTACGAAGGTGGAGGCATTACTTTTCATTCAACCCTCGTAGGAATCCTAAGGCTTCCCGCCAAGATGGAACTGTAGAGGAGAGTCTACTGAACAAGCCAGGACCTGCCGCATACCTGTAATGCCATCTGTTGAGGAGTTACGGAGGGGGAGGCATTACTTTTCATTCAACCCTCATAGGAATGCTAAGGCTTCCTGCCAAGATGGAACTGTAGAGGAGAGTCTACTGAACAAGCCAGTACCTGCCGCATACCTGTACGGCCATCTGTTGAGGAGTTACGAAGGTGGAGGCATTACTTTTCATTCAACCCTCGTAGGAATCCTAAGGCTTCCCGCCAAGATGGAACTGTAGAGGAGAGTCTACTGAACAAGCCAGGACCTGCCGCATACCTGTAATGCCATCTGTTGAGGAGTTATGAAGGTGGAGGCATTACTTTCCATTCAACCCTCGTAGGAATCCTAAGGCTTCCCGCCAAGATGGAACTGTAGAGGAGAGTCTACTGAACAAGCCAGGACCTGCCGCATACTTGTACTGCCATCGGTTCAGGAGTTACAAAGGTGGAGGCATTACTTTTCATTCAACCCTCATATAGCCATTCTCTGTTCTAGCCTCCTAAGACTGTTTTTAATCTGCTTTATTGTATTTTTTGATATGTTGTTGTTCTGTTCAAAAGGCATTGAATTGTTGCCTTTTGTGAGCCGCCCTGACTCCCCTTTTGGGGGTAGAGAAGGGCGGGTTAGAAATGAAGTAAATAAAATAAATAATAAATTGTGTTGATGTGAGTACTCGTTGGGTGAGTAAATAAATAAATAAATAAATAATGTTTTTTGTCTTTCCGTCTGCTGTGTTGATGTAGAGGTTGAAGTGAGTGGAGGTACTTGAAATCCCATTATCCATGGTGTGTCCTCCTCTAATCTGCAGTCGGATGGAGTGTGGGTCATGGGGGGCATTGTTTGCCAAGTTTGGTATTTATCGGTCTTGGTTCTGGGACACAGTGGTCTGTGGGGAATGATGGGTTGTGAAGCAGTACAAATCCCATTATCCATGGAGGTACTTCAAGTCCCATAATCCATGGTCCACCCTCCTCCAAACTGTAGTAGAATGTAGCGTGGGTCAAAGGGGCTCTGTGTGCCAAGGTTGGTTACTGTAAATTCAGGCCATACACAATGTCCCATGAGCTGAGGCCTAGTCAGGAACAGCAAGTTAATGAAGCCTTACTGTCAATTCAGGCCATACACAATGTCCAATGAGCTGAGGCCTAGTCGGGAGAATCAAGTTAATGAAGCCTTACTGTCAATTCAGGCCATACACAATGTCCAATGAGCTGAGGCCTAGTCGGGAGAATCAAGTTAATGAAGCCTTACTGTCAATTCAGAGCGTAAACAGCATTCCATTAAGTGAGGCCTAGTCAGGGAAATTAAGTTAATGAAGCCTTACTGTCAATTTTGGGCGTGGTCTGTGATTTGGGTGTTTGTGTTTGTGCCTCAGCCCTTTGCCTTATCCTCCTCTGACAGTTTATTATGGGTCGGAATGTTCATGTTGGCTGGCCAGTACAGGAGTTATGCAAATCCGCCCTTATTGGCAGCCAATCATGTTGTCAGAATGTAGAGGCTGGGAGAGTCGTTGGCAGCCCCAGAGGAAGCTGGGAAATGTAGGTTTTGTTACTCGTTGTTTTGGGAGCCTTTTAGGTTTTGGGTGGGAAAGTTTCTTTGCTACAAACATACCTTGCTTGAGGCCTATTTCTGTTGGCAAGTTTGGCGTTTCAAACGCCGAGCTCCGCCGGGCCTCTGGCAACCTTCTTCATATTGTGGCCAACACAGCACCCCCATTGCTGAGGGGGATTGCTCTTCGCCTGGGGAACGACCCACCGGACCTGCCTGCCCTGCCTGCCGTGCTTGGCTCGGAGAGGGCACTGCTTGAGGCCCCGAGACGCTCCCTCCCTCCCTCGAGGCCCTGCAGGCCGACGCCGAGCTCACCTTGGAGGCTGCTCGGGCGCCGGCCTCCATCCTCAGGGCAATTGCGGGCCTAAGAGACGCCGCCGCCCCAGTGGGGTCCCTCGGTTGGGGGTCTGCAGCGGCTACAGCGACTTCGGTGACTGCGACCGGTGACTGCGGCGCCCTCAGGGTGCCTGACTTGTCCCCGTACCGTGGCGGGCCTGGAAGAGGCCGGGCCATCCACCCTCCAACCTTACCAGGGAGGTCGCGGACGCTGACGACCAACCCAGAGACACCAGGGACGTGCCACAGGATCTCGCCGGCCTGGTCCACCGCCTCGGCCAGTTGGTCGAGCGCCTGGCCTTCTGGCTGGGCGAGCTGGACAGACTGGGACCGGCGCTGGCGTCCTTGGGTGCCCTGCGGCCGCCCCGTTGCCCGGGCTCTTGCCCTGGGCCTGAGAAGTGCGGCCGGTGAGCGCGGGGCCCGCCTCGCTCGACCTACCCGCACCCGGACTCGGGAGGAGAGTCGGGTGGAGTGGCCGGCCTCGACCCCACGGACGATCCACCAGAAGAGGGCCCCCCCCCTTGGAGGAGGCGACCTCACCCGCGGCCGAGACCCCGGAGAGAACGATGGCGGCGGTCCAGTGGTGGAGCCCGTGGGCGCCCTGGGCCGCCCCCCGGGCCCGACGGTGGGGGCATCGGCGGATGGTCACAATATGGCGCCCGTCTTCTTCCAGCCCGGCGTCCTTGGCCCCCCCCTCCTCCCTCTTCAGTGGCTGGGACCGCCCCTTCTACGGCCCCAGCAGTGGAACTGGCGCCGCGGCGGCCCTGCCGCCCGGGCCGCTGCCCCCCTGTGATAGACGTGGCGGACATTGAGAGAGCGTTGGAAAAGGTACCGGGAGCGGCCCCGACGACGCGCGGGCGGCTGCGGTGGCCCCGTGACTGTGGCGATCCGGGCCTCCGGCGAGCCACCTAAACTGAACGGACACCAGATGAGGCAGCGACGGAGACGAGGACGGGTAAGGGGCGGGCCGGAGGATGTCCCGCTCGGTAATACCCCTCCCCCGCGGTGGCTGTCTCTCAGAGGGTGCCCCTGGAGGCCCCGCCCAGGACGTTTAGGAACTCTGCCCGCAGGGTGTGGCGCCTTCACCGGCACATCCCAGCCCAGGATGTCAGACAGGCCGCTGACGACGAGACAGGGCCTACAGACTCGCAGCAACTGTCACCACAGTGACTGCCACTCCTTAGACCTGGAGTCGCTGAGGTCGTTCCTCAATCTGTGGGACCCCCGGCTCCCTCATTTGATGGTCGCCTTGATAGCTCCACCAGATGGCTCTGCCCCTTGGCATGAGCCTGGTCCCCTTCCTCAGTGTCTGTTCGTCACCCCGTGATGTCCCACCCTGTAGATTGTATCTCTATCTATGTATTCTCTGGTTGTACTGTTCTGTTTGTTTTTTACTTTGTATTGTATTTCTAGACTCTGTAAGCCGCTGCGAGCCGTATGGAGTTAGCGGCATATAAGTCCCAAGAAATAAATAAATAAATAAATAAATAAATAAATAAGGTTTCTCTGTTTGGGACGGTCTGTCCATGACGACTCTTCCTTTATATATATAGATTCCCATGCAAAGCTAAATAATGAAGGTGGAGCCATTACTTTTCCCTCAACTTTTGTACATTAGTGTATTTTAGTGAATTTCCCCCTTCTTTTTCACGTATTTTGACTATACTGCTCTCAGGCTTAAGCTGTGGATAAGAAATGAATAAATTTCCCTCTTCTTGTTCTCAGAGTGTGGTGGAGGATCCTTCTTTGGAAGCTTTTTATGGCCATCTGTCAGGGGTGCTTTGAATGCGATTGTCCTGCTTCTTGGCAGAATGGGGTTGGGCTGGATAACCGTCCTATGAGGTCTCTTCCAACTCTAGGATTCCATTGATTCTCTTCCTTTGCATGACCATCATCATCATAAGAGTGATGCTCAGTGTTGGTAATGAGAGTTCAATAGGCCAAGTTTGGTTCAATTCTATTGTTGCAAGAGTTCAGGATGCTCTTTGATTGTGTGTTAACTATAAATCCCAGAAATGCAGTGTTTCCCAACTGGTGTGCCGTGGCACACCAGTGTTCCGTGAGCGATCATGAGGTGTGCCGTGGCACCTCCAATCCCCTTTCTTACCCCTCCTGCCGAACAGTTTTCCTTCTCCACTCGGGCTCCCTTCTTCCCAGCCTCGCTCTGCTCGCTTTGCTGTGCTCGCTTTGCCTCGCTGCGCAGTAGCGCCCGCACGGGCCACGTCTTCCTCCCTCCCCCTCCCCTCCTGAACACGCTCACGCTGCCCCCTCGGATCAAAATGGCGTCAGAAGCAGCAGTGTAGAAGAAAAAGTAAATTTTGGGCAGGAGGGGGAAGAAAGGGCGCGAAGGGGGAGGAAGAGGTCTCTGTCGAAAGCTGGCACGGGCAAACTTGGACCTTCCAGGTGTTTTGGACTCCAACTCCCACCATTCCTAGCAGCCTCAGGCCCTTTTCCTTTCCCCCTCAGCCACTTCAGTAGGACAGGGCCTCAGGCTGTGAGGAATGGTGGGAGTTGGAGTCCAAAGCACCCAGAGGGCCGAAGTTTCCCCATGCCTGTTTTAAAGTGGTGAGCCTCCTTCCAACATTGTGATTCTGGATAGAAAACAAACAACAACATCACATAACATTGTTTGAGTCCACAGTGCTCTCTGGGTGTAGGTGAACTACAACTTCCAAACTCAAGGTCAATTCCCAAGCAAACCCTTGCAGTACTTTCTGTTGGTAATGAGAGTTCAATAGGCCAAGTTTGGTTCAATTCTATTGTTGCAAGAGTTCAGGATGCTCTTTGATTGTGTGTTAACTATAAATCCCAGAAACTGTAACTCCCAAATGTCAAGGTCTATTTTCCCCAAACTCCATCTGTGTTCACATTCGGGCATCTTGAGTATTCATGCCAAGTTTGGTCCTGATCCAACAGTGTTTGAGTCCACAGTGCTCTCTGGATATAGGTGAACTACAACTCCAAAACCCAAGGTCAATGCCCACCAAACTCTTACAGTATTTTCTCTTGGTGATGGGAGTTCTGTGCGGGAAGTTTGTGTCTTTCTGCCATTCCTGCCAGGATATCTACGTTGTGTTCATCGAAACAGGCCCAGGTTTCACACTGAGTGTATAAATACATTTAAAAACATATTAACTATCTGTATTGCTGTGTGAGAGTGTCATTTTGTGTCATTTCAGTTGGTGGTGTGCCCCAGGATTTTGCAAATGTAAAAAGTGTGCCGTGGCTCAAAAAAGGTTGAAAAACACTGGGGTAATGAATGCTTCGGGGATATTTTGAAAATATTTGCCACTCAGGGCTGGTTGAATCCGTGAATGCGAAACCCAAATGGTCCCCAGGTGACAGATCCCAGGATTCCCTGGGACGGAGTCACGACAAAGTGGTATCGAGCTGCTTTAATTGTGCTGTGTGCACGGACCATTAGAGGATCAATTTCTCTTGGGCGTGTGTCCCCCCAGAGGGCGTATCCATTGGATTGCCTTCTGATCGCTTTTTTCTTTTGTCCACCCGCACACCGCTCTGGGAGTTTATGGCCTTTGCAGTTTAATACATGCTTGACAGTATTAACAAGGGATCACTTAGGTCTGTATGTTGTCAAAGGATTTTGAAGGGAGCCCTCGCTTTCTCTCCCTTTCCCCCATCTTGGCTTGGCAGATCTCTTGGGCATTTCCTTCGTTTGGCTATATACAGAATGCCTCCCTTATTTATGGAGAGGATTACATGGTTTCACTCAGGGCTGTCCAACTTCTACCGGCCCAGGGGCCTGAATTCCGGTCACTGATGACCTGGGGGGTCGTAGGGTCTGCCCCCGCCTCTGGCTCCGCCTCCCCTCCCCCCTTATTTTTATTGAATATTAAATATATTTAATTCCATCCTCCCCTCCCCCTTATTTTTATTGAATATTAAATATATTTAATTCCATCCTCCCCTCCCACTTATTTTTATTGAATATTAAATATATTTAATTCCATCCTCCCCTCACCCCTAATTTTTATATATTATTAAAAATATTTAATACCAGCCTCCCCTCCCCTTATTTTTATTTAATATTAAATATATTTAATTCCATCCTCCCTCCCCCTTATTTTTATCTAATATTAAATATATTTAATTCCATCCACCTCTCTCCCCTTATTTTTATTTAATATTAAATATATTTAATTCCATCCTCCCTCTCCCCTTATTTTTATTGAATATTAAATATATTTAATTCCATCCTCCCCTCTCCCCTTATTTTTATTGAATATTAAATATATTTAATTCCATCCTCCCCTCCCCCTTATTTTTATTTAATATTAAATATATTTAATTCCATCCTCCCCTCCCCCCTTATTTTTATCTAATATTAAATATATTTAATTCCATCCTCCCCTCTCCCCTTATTTTTATTTAATATTAAATATATTTAATTCCATCCTCCCTCCCCCTTATTTTTATTTAATATTAAATATATTTAATTCCATCATCCCCTCTCCCCTTATTTTTATTTAATATTAAATATATTTAATTCCATCCTCCCCTCTCCCCTTATTTTTATCTAATATTAAATATATTTAATTCCATCATCCCCTCTCCCCTTATTTTAATTTAATATTAAATATATTTAATCCCATCCTCTCCCCTCCCGCTTATTTTTATTGAATATTAAATATATTTAATCCCATCCTCCCCTCCCCCTTATTTTTATTGAATATTAAATATATTTAATTCCATCCTCCCCTCTCCCCTTATTTTTATTTAATATTAAATATATTTAATTCCATCCTCCCCTCTCCCCTTATTTTTATTGAATATTAAATATATTTAATCCCATCCTCCCCTCTCCCCTTATTTTTATTTAATATTAAATATATTTAATTCCATCCTCCCCTCTCCCCTTATTTTTATTGAATATTAAATATATTTAATCCCATCCTCCCCTCTCCCCTTATTTTTATTTAATATTAAATATATTTAATTCCATCCTCCCTCTCCCCTTATTTTTATTTAATATTAAATATATTTAATCCCATCCTCCCCTCTCCCCTTATTTTTATTTAATATTAAATATATTTAATTCCATCCTCCCCTCTCCCCTTATTTTTATTTAATATTAAATATATTTAATCCCATCCCCCCCCCCTTATTTTTATTGAATATTAAATATATTTAATTCCATCCTCCCCTCTCCCCTTATTTTTATTTAATATTAAATATATTTAATTCCATCAACCCCCTCCCCTTATTTTTATTTAATATTAAATATATTTAATTCCATCCTCCCCCTCCCCCTTATTTTTATTTAATATTAAATATATTTAATTCCATCCTCCCCTCCCCTTATTTTAATGTATCCCATCTCCCCTTACTTCATCTTTAAATATATTTAATTTTATATTTAATATATGAGGGGAGATGGGGAGGGAATGAGGAGCCCCTGAGGAGCCCCTGCTTCGGCCTACCTTTTCCAAACGCGCAGGATCCAGGAGTACCCGGACGACGAGAGAGGCGACGACCGACTGAGTCGAAGAAAGTCCTAATCGCGTCTGTGGGACTCAGCAATCCAGTAGTAGAGTAGCCGAAGAGTATCGCGAGAATACGCAATCCACATGGGATTTCGCTGTCAACGCCGGCGTGATCTCGCGTTGACAGCGAAATCCCGTGTGGATTGCGTATTCTCGTGATACTTGCCCCGAACCCGGAAGTTGATATGTTTTTATTTATTTTATTTTTCAATTTTTATTTTTTATTAAAAAGCTTAGGGGGCCGGAGGGAAGGGGCTGGGGGCCGTATACGGCCCCCGGGGCGCCAGTTGGACAGCCCTGATTTAGATGAAGTGTTGTTGTCCTTGAGCAACTGCTGCTAAATGCAGGTTGAATGGTGAAAGAGGGAAATGGGTGGACTCTTCAGTGAGCTTATAGAAACCAGTTCCTTGGCTGCTTGGAGATGTCGCTTAATTGAACGCCATCTGCCCTCCGATTAACATCCCGCTACTTGCTGGCTAATGAGGCTAAAGTACCTTGGCTTCTCCCCCAGTTCGCAGCAGTGAAGCTCTGGAGCTTTTCAGGGAAATACTCAATTTCCTTGGACACCTTCTTTCTTTTAGTTTCACACATTTACAAAGGCCTAAGTGGAAAATCATTCACTCTAGAGCAGACCTGGGCATCCTACGGCCCGCGGGCCGAATGCGACCCGCCAGCCGATTCTGCCCAGCCCGGGAGAAGGGCGTTGGGGGTGGGGCCAAGAGGAAGGGGTGCCGCTGCCGCCATCCCATCGCGGGCTGTGGGGCCTTTGTCGGCAGACAGCTCGCCGTTCCGGAGAACGATTGGAAGAGCGGCAGATTGGAGTGCCTGCCACCCTGGGAGGCGATCCGGGCCTGCAGCGGGAGCAGTCGGCGACCTGCGGCAGCTGATTGCCCTGGCAACCCGGAAGACTTGATCCTCTTCCGGGTTGCCTGGGCGATCAGGCGCTTCAGTTCGCCAACTGCTCCCGCCGCCGGCACGGATCGCCTCCCAGGGTGGCAGGCACTCCAAAGCCGGGATGGCAGGCACTCTATGGCAGGGCGATCAGCTGGGGGCGAGAGCGGGCAGAGGCCTGCAGCCTCCGATCGTCTGCTGCTCTGCTCTGCTCTGCTGCAGCGGCGGCGGCTGGGTCCGCTTTGTCATCCTCTGGGCTGGGTCCATTGGGCCATTCCATCTTGGGATCCTTCCTCTCTTGAGGATGTCCGCCTCCATCTTGGTTCGCACCTTGTCTTCTTGAATTTCATTTCATTTAATTTTAGTGGTTTCTATTATTATTTTATAATAATATAAAAAATAATATAATAAAATGTTATATTATATTATAATTTCAATATATTATAATGTCTATATATATCTATATATATAAAGGAACAGTCGTCATGTGAAGACTACCTGAAACAGAGAAACCTTACAACGCAGAAACACCAAACTTGCCAACAGAAATAGGCCTCAAGCAAGGTACGTTTGTAGCAAAGAAACTTCCTCCCCCCCAAAACGAGTAAAAAAAACTACATTTCCCAGCATCCTCCGGGGTTGCCAACGACTCTCCCAGCCTCTACATTCTGACAACATGATTGGCTGCAAATAAGGGCGGATTTGGATAACTCCTGTACTGGCCAGCCAACATGAACATTCCGACCCATAATAAACTGTCAGAGGAGGATAAGGCAAAGGGCTGAGGCACAAACAAACACCAAACACCCACAGAAAATTTCACTTACAAATCCAGACAGAAAATTGACACTTCATTAACAAATCACAGACCACGCTTAATGGAATGCTGTTTGCTCATTGACAGTAAGGCTTCATTAACTTAATTTCCCTGACTAGGCCTCAGCTAATGGAATTGTGTTTGGCCTGAATTGACAGTAAGGCTTCATTAACTTGATTCTCCCGACTAGCCCTCAGCTCATGGGACATTGTGTATGGCCTGAATTGACAGTAAGGCTTCATTAACTTGCTGTTCCTGACTAGGCCTCAGCTCATTGGACATTGTGTCTGGCCTGAATTGACAGTAAGGCTTCATTAACTTGCTGTTCCTGACTAGGCCTCAGCTCATGGGACATTGTGTATGGCCTGAATTTACAGTAACCTACCTTGGCACACAGAGCCCCTATGACCCACGCTACATTCTACTACAGTTTGGAGGAGGGTGGACCATGGATTATGGGACTTGAAGTACCTCCATGGATAATGGGATTTGTAGTACTTCAAAACCCTTCATTCCCCACAGACCACTGTGTCCAAGAACCAAGACCGATAAAGACCAAACTTGGCAAACAATGCACCCCATGACCCACACTCCATCCGACTGCAGTTCAGAGGAGGACACGCCATGGATGATGGGATTTCAAGTACCTCCACTCACTTCCAAAGTACCCCACCCAGACACGCATCAACCTCTACATCAACACAGCAGACGGAAAGACAAAAAACATTGCATATCCACAAGCTATGCAGAACGCCAGCAACACCACACAACAACAACTCCCCAGGACTCCAACATCCCACCCACCAAAACAACCCACAACAACACAGCCATGACCCCAACAACAACAACTTACATACTCAGACTTCCTCGTATCTCCAAAATAGGGCACAGCAACGCGTGCCGGGTACAGCTAGTACCTAATATAATACTTATGAAGGCTATTTCTTTGTGAGGTCTCTTCTCTATTGACCCAGAGTTTGGTTGTTGTAGTTACAGCCAGGGGCGGTCCTACAAGATAGGCCAAGTAGGCGGCCGCCTAGGGCGCCATCTGGGAAGGGGGTGCCATCCTGGCCGCATGGGGCGCCATCCTGCCCCTGCCGATGTTCCTCAGACAGTGCTGCAGCTGCCTGCTTTTCGATCCTGGCCTTGTGAGCTCCGACGCCGCTTCTGGGCACGCGCGGAGGTTTTCACGCAGGCGCAGTTGCTCTGGAGCTGAAGTGAGCGCAGGAGCAACTGCACATGCGCGAAAAACCTCCGCACCTGCCCAGCAGCTCCCCCGCGCAGAAGCCTGTAAGCAAAGCACTCCCGATCGGACAGGCAGGCAGTGCTTCCTCTCCCTTTGTCTCCGTGCGCTTATGTGTTTTGCAGGGAAGGAGAAAAGAATCAGTGAAGGAAGTGTAAGTGAAGGAATGAAGGAAGGGCTTTCCTCCTCCTCCTCCGTGACCTCTTCTCTCCCTCCTTCCTTTCTTTGGCTCTATTTCTGCCTAGACCTGAGGGGCCTGAGGCTATGAGGAGTTGTGGGAGTTGGAGGCCAAAACACTTAGAAGGAGGGAGGGCGGGCCCAAGTTTGCCCAGGCCGCGCTGCCTGTATTCGACCTCATTTGAACATTTTGGCTGTTTTTCTATTTACATTTATATTGGGATCCTAATTTTGGACTTATGGGAGACTCCTATGGATTATGAGTCGGGTGGGAGGTATCAATATTCTGATTTTGATGCATTTACATTGCATTTCTTGTTGATTATTATACAGTTCTGCTTAATATTGTCATACAATATAATACAAATACAATATAACAATAGAATAATGATATATTTTATATTACATGTAATATTACAAACAATATTGCAGTATAGTGGTATTGTACAAAATAGTAATGTATAATATTTTATTTTACTTTATTTTGGGTTATTTGAGTTTTATAGAGTAATGAAAATATTTAGTAGAGGATAATTTTATTTAAATAAATAATTTTATTATTTTATTATAATAATATAATAGAATGTTACATTATATTATCATGTCAATATATTATAATTACATTGTAATGTAGTATAATATAATTATGATATAATATAGTATGAGTATGGTATAATATATTGTATATACATTGATACAATATAATACTACTAATGGTATTGTGATATTATAATTGTAAATTTGTTTTACATGGGGGGCGGCAAAATAATGTTGGGGGCACCAAAATAATGTTCGCCTACCATTTAAAATTACCTTAGACCGCCCCTGGTTACAGCCCTTGTGTTTGTTTTTTCGGATATGTGAAACCACAGTGTACCATATTGAGATGGACTCCTGGCCCAAGAATACAACAGAATCACGGTGAAATAAAGGGACCCAATCTGGATTCTGGGCCAGAATCTTCCTGTCTGCCGTAGAGCGAGAACTGCCTTTAGTTGTCCCTTTTGGGCTGACAGTTCTATTGGAATAGGAAACAAATAGTTAGCCTGCCAGGCTGAGAAGAGGATCCCGGGAGATTATTTTCCCATGGAACAGATCTTTCTGTGCCACGTTTTTCTCTGCATCCAAGACCAGACAATTGTTGTGGACGCTTTGCCCAGTTTCAGGGTGAGGCTCATCTTCAGTCCTGTCTCAGTGACCTGGAAATGCCGCCCTGTTGGGTGGTGTCCAAGGAAGCAACAGGGCTGCCGTTGTTTTTTTTTGTTTTCTAGGCTCATTAATTGCATAACCCAGCTTGCGTATTTTTTTCCATATGGAGTGTCTGTGTGAAAGGGAAAGAACTGCCAGTGGGAAAGAATATTCCACTGGCTCTAGCCAACCTTGGTGATCCAGAGACTGTAGAAACATCGAGGTTGCCCTCTTATTTGGTTGCATTCCGTGACTTCGCAAAATACATATTTCTCTCTCATTAATGCTTATATGTATACTAGTTTGGGTACCCAGTGTTGTCCGGGTTTATTTTACAAAACTAAAATGAGAAGGCAGGGAACGTCTTGAGGATTTTGCAGGTTCACTTATTTTTTCATAATCACAAAATTAAAGTGGACTCAAAGTGGACATGCTCAATACGGTGTCAGTAATCCAGCTTCCAATCACAAAAATCCCAAAATAAAGTAATAATCAATGGATAATCCAAAAGCGGGTATAATCCGGGATGGAAAGGAAGGGTGCGGGTCGACGGTCACAATAAGGCCTTGCCGTTTCGCCTATAGAGGCTTCATCTGGACCCGGTAGGTATTAATATCCACATATCCTCGCCCTCCCCGACAGCCCTCGCCCTCCCCGAGAGACGGGCCGAAGCAGCAGTTGCCGTTGGTCCCCCCTCCGGAGGCGCTGGATATCTCCGGAACCCTAGCAAGGGCCCCGGAGGCCCGACCCCGGCGCCGAGCTTGCAAGTTGTCGGCCGTCCCCTCATTAGCGACCGGACCCCAACCCCCCCGCCTTCCTTCATCGAGCCGGGACAGCATAGACCCGGAACTGGTGTGTACCGGGGCGCCCAGCACGAGGCCAGGTGGCCGCCGGAGAAGGCGGCGTTGGAGGCCAAGAACACCAGGCCCCCGCCCCCGGGACACTTGCCATTGACCGCCAGAGAGAGGGGAGACCTGCCCCGCCCGAGCCCAAGTCCTGGAACCCGTTGCGGGTCAGAACTTTTTGCGGTCCGGGCTTTGGGCAACGGAAGCCCTCTATCTCGGGCCCACAGTGGAAGAAAGTCAGCAATCCCACAGATCGGACTCCCCCTACCAGACCCCTGGTCAATAGGGGGCGGGCCGGTTCGGACCTTCTTGGTAGGATCACCCGAGACCACCTCTGCTCCCTCCTTTGACGGGAGAGTAGGGCCCGCTGACTCGCTGGGTCCGCTCCTGACGCCTTTGCTCCCACCCTGTTTCCCCCATCTTCCCCTGCCTACTGTTGTACTGCCCCCTGTTTGTTATATTTTACTGTTGATGTATTTTTGTGTAGCTGCTTGGCTTTTGTAAGCCGCTGCGAGCCTTGTGGAGTTGGCGGCATAAAAGTCCAAACAATAAATAAATAAATAAATAAATAAAATATCGAAAGCAATTCCACTGGTCCGGTATGTCAATATTTATTTATTTATTTATTTATTTATTTATTCGGGTTTCTATGCCGCCGACTCCCGGAGGCTCGCGGCGGCTTACAGAGCCGAAGGCACAGTAAAATACAAAAGGTTAAAAACAATTAAAAAAAAAACAGCATAGTAAAAACACAACACATTTGATGTGGTGGCGCAACCAAGAACACACGGGCCTACCCATCGAAGGCCTGCCTAAACAAATGGGTTTTACAAGCCCGCCTGAACGGGAGCAGGTCCTTCATTGCCCGGATGTAGGCCGGGAGGGCGTTCCACAGCGTGGGGGCTATGACAGAAAACGCCCTCCGGCGGGTGGATGTCAGCCGTGCCAGCTTCGCCGAAGGTACCACCAAGAAATTAGCATCCTCGGACCGCAGTGATCTCAAAGGGCTGTATGGAGTGAGACGGTCCCTCAGATACGCTGGCCCCAGGCCGTGCAAGGCCTTGAAGGTAAGAACCAACAGCTGACCATGGAGGCCCAGGACTCCCAGCTGACCATGGAGGCCCAGGTCTCTGCGGTCAGCAAGGCTGCTTTTTTCCACCTCCGCCAGGCAAGGAGGCTGGCCCCCTACCTCTCCCGGAGCGACCTGGCCACGGTGATCCAAGCCACGGTCATCTCAAGGCTAGACTACTGTAACGCGCTTTACGTTGGCCTTCCTTTGTCGTCGATCCGGAAGCTCAAGCTGGTGCAGAACACTGCCGCCCGGCTCCTGTCTGGCACCCCAGCAGGTTGCCGTATAACACCCATTTTGCAGGATCTGCACTGGCTGCCTATTGAGCACCGGATCGCCATCAAAGTGTTGGTTCTTACCTTTAAGGCCTTATACGCGCGCTTTAAGTACCACGCTGCTGCACCTGCTGCTGCTCTGTTGTTTTATTGCTGTTTGCTACTGTTTTAATTGGTTTTATGTTTTTAATTTCTTGTTTATTGTGCCATTGGCTCTTGTGAGCCGCCGCGAGCCCCCGGGAGTCGGCGGCATAGAAGCCTCAATAATAAATAAATAAATAAATAAATATTGGACACTCCAGCCCATAACTCCGCACCAGCTGTGCAAGCGGCTGCATGTAGAGGTTAAATAACAGAGGGGAGAGGATGGCCCCCTGAGGGACCCCACAAACTAATGGGGAGCCCTTGGAGACCACCCCGCCACTCCTCACATGCTGAGACCGCTGGTGGAGGAAGGAGGTCAGCCATTTTAAGGCTGTCCCCCTCACTCCAGCCATGGCCAGGCGGTGGGTCAATAGATTGTGGTCGACCGTGTCAAACGCTGCCGTGAGGTCCAATAACACAGTCATAAATCATAAATTCTCAATCATAGTGGACGCAGCCACGGGTCCGGGTGTTTGGATACACCGGTGGCTGCGTCCACTATGATTGGAATTTTTTTGGGAATTTTATTTTATTTTTTTTAAAAAAATTTTAAAAAAACTTTTTGGGGGTCCGGATCTGCTGCCCCCCCCCCATTCTTGTTTTGTTAGACCTAACAGCAGCGTTTGATACTGTAGATCATGCACTGTTGACCCACCGTTTAGCTGTGACTGGGGTTAGGGGGACTGCCCTTAAATGGGTGGCCTCCTTCCTCCAGGATCGGGGACAACGTGTGGGGAGGGGGGAGGAGGTCTCCAGGAGGCTCCCATTAAGTTGTGGGGTCCCCCAGGGGGCCATCCTCTCGCCCCTATTATTCTACATTTATATGCGCCCCTTGGTCCAGCTGGTCCGCGACTTTGGTCTGGAGTGTTACCAGTACTCTGATGACACCCAGCTTTTGCTGAGAATGGACGGCAGGCCGGACACCGTACCCGATTGTTTCCATCAATGCCTCAAAGCCGTGACTGGTTGGCTGCGCACCAGCCGACTGAAGGTGAATCCGTCGAAGACGGAGATCTTGTGGCCTGGCCGCCCTGGGCTGGATGAGTGCCGGTTGCCTACCCTGGATGGCGAGCAACTTAGCCCGTCATCTCTCGTAAAGAGCTTGGGTGTCCAATTGGACCCTTTGCTGTCCATGGAGACCCAGATCTCCATGGTTAGCAAATCGTCGTTTTTCCATCTACGACAGGCTAGGTGACTGGCACCCTACCTGTCCAGGGACGACCTGGCCACGGTGATCCAAGTAACGGTCATCTCGAGGCTGGACTACTGTAACGCCCTCTACATTGGCCTTCCCTTGTCGACAATCCAGAAACTCAAGCTGGTGCAGAATGCCGCTGCTCGCTTGCTGGTGGGAGCACCAGTGAGGGAGCACATCACTCCCATCCTCCGGCAACTGCACTGGCTTCCTATTGAGTTCCTATTGATTGCCTTCAAGGTGCTGGTTCTAACCTTTAAGGCCATACACGGTCTAGGGCCTGTGTACCTGAGGGACCGTCTTACCCCGTACGTTCCCCTGAGATCACTACGCTCGGAACGGCAGAATTTGTTGGTTATTCCATCATCCCGCTCCTGCCATTTGTCCACTACGAGACAACGGGCCTTCTCTGCTGCGGCTCCCGCGATTTGGAACTCACTTCCTAACCACGTTCGGGCGATCCAAGAACGTGTCCCTTTTCGAAGGGCCTGTAAGACTGCCCTTTTCAGGCTGGCGTTTGGTTAAACCCGAATGTAGACGGTGTGTTTACGCCCGAGCTAAGAATTGTAATCTGCTGGCACTTTTGTCATGTATTGTGTTTTTATCGGATGTTTTTATTGTATGTTTTATTGTATGTTTTATGGTTGCTGTGACCCACCCCGAGCCTGCAGGGAGGAGCGGAATATAAAATTGAATGAATGAATGAATAAATAAATAAATAAAATAATAAATAAATAAATAATCTATTATATAAATGGGTTCACGTCATGTGATGTATACCTCAAACAAAGAAACCATACAACGCAGAAACACAATACTTGCCAACAGAAATAGGCCTCAAGCAAGGTACGTTTGTAGCAAAGAAACTTCCCCCAAAACCCAAAAGGCCCCCAAAACAACGAATAAAAATAAAACTACATTTACCAGCATCCTCCGGGGCAGCCAAAGACTCACCCAGCCTCTACATTCTGAACAACATGATTGGCTGCCAATAAGGGCGGATTTGCATAACTGCTGCACTGGCCAGCCAACATGAAAATTCCGATCCATAATAAACTGCCAAAACAGAATAAGGAAAAGGCCTGAGCCAATCCCCAACACAAATACCCAAATCACTTCCAACCGAAAAATTTACACCCCAAAAAATCACAGACCACGCCCCAAAATTGACTGTTAGGCTTCATTAACTTGATTTCCCTAACTAGCCCTCACTTACTGGGAAGCTATTTACGCTCTGAATTGACAGTAAGACTTCATTAACTTGATTTCCCTAACTAGCCCTCACTTACTGGGAAGCTGTTTACGCTCTAAATTGACAGTAAGGCTTCATTAACTTGATTTCCCTAACTAGCCCTCACTTACTGGGAAGCTGTTTGCGCTCTGAATTGACAGTAAGACTTCATTAACTTGATTTCCCTAACTAGCCCTCACTTACTGGGAAGCTGTTTACGCTCTAAATTGACAGTAAGACTTCATTAACTTGATTTCCCTAACTAGCCCTCACTTACTGGGAAGCTGTTTACGCTGTGAATTGACAGTAAGGCTTCATTAACTTGATTCTCCCGACTAGGCCTCAGCTCATTGGACATTGTGTATGGCCTGAATTGACAGTAAGGCTTCATTAACTTGCTGTTCCTAACTAGGCCTCAGCTCATGGGACATTGTGTATGGCCTGAACCTACCTTGGCACACAGAGCCCCGACCATGCATGATGGGACTTGAAATACCACCATGGAAAACGGGATTTGTAGTACTTCAAAACCCATCATTCCCCACAGACTACTGTGGCCCAGAACCAAGACCAATAAAGACCCAACTTGGCACACCGTGCCCCCCATGACCCACACTCCATCCAACTGCAGTTTAGAGGAGGGCCCACCGTGGATGATTGGACCTTTCTCGCATCTCCTATAAAGGGCACCGCAACGCGTGCCGGGTACAGCTAGTAATAAATAAATAAATAATCCAGGCCTGGGAACGAAGGGCTGTTTTTCCATCCCGTGCCTCTCCATTTCATGATTCATGCCTTCTTTTCTAATTTCTAATTTCTGTCCATTTGCAGTCGAATGGGTTTCCGAGGCTGATGGCTCCCAAGCGTTTCTAAAGAGGTCCAAACCACTTGGATGGAAAACCTTGGATGTGTTGAACCTGGCCTGGCTTTGGCAGTCCGATGCTTCTCCCTTTGCTGTGGATTACGGGCTGCTGTGGCTTGGAGATGGCGACTTAGTGTCTTGACACGAAACCGGGCGGCGGCGGCGCCCGTCCTTTCCCAACTTCCGGCTCAGGATTTCTACGTCCCTTTTCTTGCTTCCTTTCTCTACCTCACGAGCTGCTGTGGGAAAAAAAAAGGTTAAACATTTTCCAAAAGCAGTTCTCAAAAATGACAAGCCTGTTCCGGCGGAGCAGCAGCAATGGCGGCTCGAGGAACAGCTCTTCCGCCCAGGAACTCAACAACAGCCGCCCGGCCAGACAGGTGCAGTGGCGGCTGGAGTTTAACCAGGCCATGGAGGATTTCAAGACCATGTTCCCAATATGGATTACGACATCATTGAATGTGTTTTGAGGGCTAACAACGGGCCGTGGATGCCACCATCGACCAGCTGTTGCAGATGAACTTGACGGCAGCGGGTGCGAAGACAGCTCTGACTCGGACGACAGCATTCCCCCGAGGTAAGCTTTGCCAAATGCTCTTCCTGAAATCATCACTCTCTTTGGCTGGGTTGGGGCGCAGCTGGTTGGGAGTCAACTGCACTAAAATCACTACTGACTGAGAGGTCATGGGTTCGAAGCCAGTAAAGTTCAGAGTGAGCTTCCGGCCATTTGTCTGGCTCAGTGTTTCCCAACCAGTGTGCCGTGAGCAATCATCAGGTGTGCCGTGGGAAATTGGAACCTCCAAGGTCAATTCCCAAGCAAACCCTTTCAGTACTTTCTGTTGGTAATGAGAGTTCAATATGGAAAAGAGACTGGGTGTACTTGGAAAACGTCAAGGAGTCAAAAGAGACGGGTATATAAGGTATATTTCAATGGTTTAATCTTCATATAGTCTTCATATGATAAAGTAAATGTTCATCCAAAAGTCAACTGAGAAGTGGAATGCAAATAGTTGTTGGTCACTATGTGTGCACTCTCTGGCCATGAAAAGTCCCAAAGGAAATCATAGATAAATGTCACATCAATAATACATTCTTCATGGGACGGTCAGAGAGGGAAATGGGTCAACGGTCTGAGAAAGGCCTTTATATTTATAATATTGGTATGTACTTTATGGACCAGCTGCAGACATTCCTGGATGATGCAACCTGGCTTGACCCCTTCCAGTCCGGCTTCCGTTCAGGCCATGGGACAGAGACCGTCCTGGTCTCCATCACAGACCTACTCCGCTGCCACTTGATCGAGGCGGATCGACGCTGCTCGTGTTATTGGACCTCACGGCAGCGTTTGATACTGTCGACACCAATCTTTTTGACACACCGCCTGGCGGTGGCGGGTGAGGGGACAGCCTCAACTGGCTGTCCTCCTTCCTCCAAAACCGCCTGCAGCGAGTGAAGTGGGGAGGGGTGGTCCCGAGGGCTCCCCCTTACATTGTGGAGTTCCTCAGGGGCCATTCTCTCCCGCTGTTATTTAACATCTACATGCGACCACTCGCCCAATTGGTACGGAGTTTTGGGCTGGAATGTCACCAGTACGCTGATGACACCCAGCTCATTCTGAGGATGGACCCTGGGGTGGAATCTGTACCCCATAATTTCCATCTCTGCCTAGAAGCCGTAACTGGATGGCTGCGAGCCAGTAAGTTGAAGGTGAACCCGGCGAAGACGGAGATCTTGTGGCTGGGCCGCCCGGAGGGGTAGAGACCCAGTTGCCGACGTTGATGGTGTGGCACTTCGCCCACAGCCCCTAGTTAAGAGCCTTGGGGTCCAGCTAGACACCCAACTGTCGATGGAAGCGCAGATTGCCTGCGCTTGCAAGACAGCGTTCTACCATCTGCGGCAGGCTAAACGTCTGGCTCCTTACCTCTCCCGCTGCGACCTGGCCACGGTGATCCAAGCCACGGTCATCTCGAGGCTTGATTACTGTAATGCGCTGTACATTGGCCTACCCTTGTCGGCGATCCGGAAACTTAAGCTGGTGCAGAACGCAGCAGCGCCTGCTGTCGGGAGCCCCAAGATCTGCGCATGTGACCCCACTCCTGCGTGCACTGCACTGGCTTCCCATCGAATTCCGGGTCTCCTTCAAGGTGTTAGTTCTAACTTTCAAGGCCTTATATGGTTTGGGGCCAGTGTACTTGAGGGAGCGTCTTACCCCATACAAACCCAGAAGATCACTGCGCTCAGAGGGGCTTAATCTACTAGAGGTCCCTAGTATTAAGATCTGTAGGCTGTCGAGCACCCGGCAGAGAGCATTTACAGTGGCCGCTCCGACCCTCTGGAACTCTCTGCCGGAGGAGATACGAGCACTACGGGGTTTGTTGGCCTTCCGCAAGTCTGTGAAGACTTGGCTATATAGGCAGGCATTTGGTCCCAACTGATGCCGCCTTAGTTGCCAGCTGCCAACATACCGTCCTGCCATGTATTGCCTCTGCGTATTATTGCTTGCCGGGATCATTTGTGGGGAGGGGGCTTTTGGGTAAACGTCTTTTATCTGTTTATTGATGTTTTATTGATTTTATGCTGTAAACCGCTCTGGGCTCCAGAGAGAGCGGTCTACCAAATCGAATTTATAAATAAATAAATAAATAAATAAACTGCATTAAAATCACTACTGACTGAGAGGTCATGGGTTCTAAGCCAGTAAAGTTCAGAGTGAGCTTCCGGCCATTTGTCTAGCTCAGTGTTTCCCAACCAGTGTGCCGTGAGCAATCATCAGGTGTGCCGTGGGAAATTGGAACCTCCAAGGTCAATTCCCAAGCAAACCCTTTCAGTACTTTCTGTTGGTAATGAGAGTTTAATATGCCAAGTTTGGTTCAATTCCATTGTTGCAAGAGTTCAGGATGCTCTTTGATTGTGTGTTAACTATAAATCCCAGAAACTGTAATTCCCAAATGTCAAGGTCTATTTTTCCCAAACTCCATCTGTGTTCACATTTGAGCATATTGAGTATTCATGCCAAGTTTGGTCCTGATCCAACATTGTTTCAGTCCACAGTGCTCTCTGGATATAGGTGAACTACAACTCCAAACCCCAAGGTCAATGCCCACCAAACTCTTATGGTATTTTCTCTTGGTTATGGGAGTTCTGTGTGGGAAGTTTGTGTCTTTCTGCCATTCCTGCCAGGATATCTATGTTGTGTTCATTGAAACAGGTCCAGGTTTCACACTGAGTGTATAAATACATTTAAAAACATATTAACTATACGTATGACTGTGTTAGAGTGTCATTTTGTGTCATTTTGGTTGGTGGTGTGCCCCAGGATTTTGCAAATGTAAAAAGTGTGCCGCGGCTCAAAAAAAATTGGGAAACACTGGTCTAGCTTGCTGTTGACCTTTGCCGGCCAAAAGACAGTTGCGTCTGTCAAGTAGGAGATTTAGGTACAGCTTATGCGAGGAGGCTAATTTAACTAATTTAAATGGTCTCTAACCTCCCGTGTCTTAGTAAGATGATTGAACGTGCGGCAGCGATCCAACTTCAGAAATTCTTAGACAAAACGGATGGCCCGGATCCATTTCAATCTAGCTTCCGTCCCCAGACACGGGATCGAGACTGTTCTGGTGGCCATCTCTGATGACATCGGTCGCCAGCTAGACAAGGGAGGATCGGTACTGCTGGTGTTGCTCGACCTCACCGCAGCTTTCAATACAGTAGACCAGTGTTTTTCAACTTTTTTTGAGCCGCGGCACATTTTTTACATTGACCAAATCCTGGGGCACACCACCAACCAAAATGACACAAAATGACACTCTAGCACAGTAATACATATAGTTAATATGTTTCTAAATGTATTTATACACTCAATGTGAAACCTGGGCCTGTTTCGATGAACACAACGTTTGTATGACTTCCTCTCCCATACTTATACATGGCTATCATGTCTTCTCTCAGCCTTCTCTTCTTCAGGCTAAACATGCCCAGCTCTTCAAGCCGCTCCTCATAGGGCTTGTTCTCCAGACCTTTGTGAAATTTCACCCTGAGTGAAACTTGCTTCCAGTTAACTATGGATGTCATAAAGCTGTTATAAACAGTTCCTTTTGGGGGGGAGGCAACTCTTGAAAAATCCAGTAAAACAGTAAAAAAAAAAAAACCAAGCGGAGAGGCTCAATTTGTTTCTTGGAAACCTGTGAGGGGGCTGCTAGGAGGGGGAGAGTGCCATTTCCCACGGCACACCTGATGATCACTCACGGCACACAGTGTGCCACGGCACACTGGTTGGGAAACACTGCAGTAGCAGAAAAACAGTAGGCAACACCGTAGTGTAGGAACTGAAAATACTATTCAGGTATATCAATGAAAACAGTAAACTGTACTATATCAAATAGTTATCTATTAGCGATAAATAAATCAATACATTTGCATTTACAACCACAATGGGATATATAGGAAGGGGGTACAAGTGGAATCACCACTATGCAAGGTACAAAATACAGTCAAAAGACTAACAATTCATTTTATGCATCATAGCAATATACAAACATATCAAGAAGCCTGGGGCCAAGAGGGACAAATGATCCTTCCTGGTGCAGAGAGACACTACAGTTCAAAAAAACATTACATATGCATCCAAATGAGGATCAGCGAACTGCAGGTGGAGGTGGGTGGATCCCAGGTGTGTCTGTGTCAAGCAGGGTGGTGACAGGAGTTGTCTCCAAGATCCGTAAAGTCTTTAGATATATAGATGACCTATATCTTGTAGTTCAAGGTGACCTAGACATAGCCACCTTTGATACGTGGCTGAATCAATGGCACGAATCTATTTCCTTCACTTACACCCTCGATCACCATAGTATTAACTACTTAGATGTGACAACTTTCATACACAACTCGAGGATTCGTGTATACTAAATCGAAGTTAATAAATAAATAAATAAATAAATAAAAGAAATAAGGGACATTTACGGATTTTTCACAAAAATAAGGGACACTTCATTAAAAACTTGAAACTCAAACATTAGGTAGAAATAGTTTTATTAAGAGAATAAGATAATGATTGAAACTCACAAAATAAAATGACTTAAACCCTCTTAGCAGTACATGGTATGTTTCTGCGTGCTTTGTCATGCAGAAAAAACATTATTAGAACTACCTTATTTTCTCCATCTGTATTTAGCACTTGACTTTGCTGACTTTAAAAGTGCACTGTCTAAACATTAAAATGAAATAAATTTTATAAGTCAGTACACCTTCATGATTATTATGTCAATAGTTAATGGTATAGTATAGTATGGGATACACAGCATTGCCTAATTTAAGAGTAACTCTCAACATTCCCCTTGGGTAACGGGTTAATTAGTCTAATGTACTTTGAAAAAGTCTTGTATCACCTCTTCCTTCCAACGGTGGCGCAGGCTGCCCTGCGAGTTGGACTCCCCGGGCAAGCATTGCCGTGGAAACCACAGCGCGCACCTTCCTCTGGTCAACCCCGCCCAGTCCTGTCCTGCTAGTCAAAAATAAGGGACAGGGCCTGAAAATAAGGGACACACATTTTAGGGCCAAAATAAGGGACGTCCCTTAGAATAAGGGACATATGGGAACCCTAAGCCAGAGGGAGGAGGGGGCGGAGCCAAGCCCCGCCAAGCCCCACCCCCTTCCCCAGCTCCGCCCTGTTCTCTCTTGGTAGATCTTTCTGACTTGGTTTTAGTTTAAGTAGCTCGCATGCTGAAAAGGTGTGGGCACCCCTGATCTACGCCAAGCGTGGCAGTTGGCGCCTTATTTACCAACAGAGGCTCTGGCTACGGTAATCCATGCCACAGTTACGTCGAGGATGGATTACTGCAATGCTTTGTATGTGGGCTTACCTCGAGCAGCCATTCACAAGATCCAATTGTGCAAAATGCAGCCGCTAGACTCCTCACAAGAACATAAGAACATAAGAAGAGCCATGCTGAATCGGGCCTCAGCCCATCTAGTCCAGCATTCTGTGTCACACAGTGGCCCACTAGTTGTACACGGGGATCTCTAGCAGAAAGGAGGGCAAAACCCTGACCTGCTCCCGACCCCCCACAACCAGTACCCGGGAAATCCTGCCTGCCTCCATCAACACAGAGGTGGCACTTGGATGTCCATTTCAGTAGCTACTGATTCTTCGGTGTCGAGTATTTATGTCACAGCGGATAGGCAACAGAAATATAGAAGTTTAATTCCCCATCGGCCCATAAACTCCAGTCTCTGTTCGAGTGAATAATGAAACTCTCATTCAATTCACAAGGTAAATATATAACTTTGTATTGAATTGTATTTAACAATAACTGGCAAAACATCGAAAAACAACAGCCATCACAGCTACCTTTCTAAACATCCTTTCCTCACAGATATTAAATCCCAACTGTCACTTTGTAACTGACATTCCTCAAGGTTCCATTTAGCAGTCTTGAGACAGCGCCATCTGGTGTCAAACATGTCACACTGCAGGTCATCTCAAACTGCGAAAATATATCTTGTGCTGACTCATGAATTGCTATTCAAAATGCAATAATCTGACACTGATTCCCTTGGTATCCATGAATCTGTCTAATCCTGCCTTGAAGCTGTCCAGGCTGACAGCTGTCACAACCTCCTCTGGAAGTGAGTTCCATAACCCAATGACCCTCTGGGTGAAGAAATATTTCCCTTTATTAGTCCTAACTTTCCTACCTTGGAGCTTTAGGGAGTGCCCCCTATTCCTAGTGTTGTGTGACAGAGAAAATATTTTTTCTTTATTCACCTTTTCTATCCCATGCATGATTTTATACACTTCGATCAAGTCACCTCTTAAACGCCGTCTTTCAAGGCTGAAAAGACCAAGGCGTTGCAACCTGGTTTCATAAGGGAGCTGCTCCATCCCTTGGATCATTCTTGTTGCCCTTTTCTGTACCTTTTCCAGTTCCGTTATATCCTTCTTAAGGTGCGGTGACCAGAATTGTACACAGTACTCCAGATGTGGCCTCACCATAGATTTGTAGAGAGGCAATACAACATTTGCTGACCTATTTTCGATTCCCTTCCTGATCATGCCAAGCATAGAATTTGCTTTTTCGCTGCTGCAGCGCACTGGGTTGACATCTTCATTGAGCTGTCCACCAAAACCCCAAGATCCCTTTCCTGGTTTGTCTCAGAAAGCTTTGATCCCATCAGTTGATCAGTGTATTTGGGGTTCTTTGCCCCGATGTGCATGACTTTACACTTGTTTAGGTTAAAATGCATTTGCCACTTTGTTGCCCATTCACTCAATTTCGAGAGATCTTTCTGGAGCTCTTTACAATCAGTTTCATTTTTAACTACCCTGAACAATTTAGTGTCGTCTGCAAACTTTGCTACCTCAGAATTCACTCCTACATCCAGGTCATTAATGAATAAATTAAAAAGTAACGGACCCAAAACTGAGCCTTGGGGTACGCCACTTCTCACCTCTTTCCACCCAGAGAAATGTCCGTTGAGTTCATCGAAACAGGCCCAGGTTTCGCACTGAGTGTATAAATACATTTAAGAACATAATAACTATATGTATGACTGTGTTAGAGTGTCATTTTGTGTCATTTTGGTTGGTGGTGTGCCCCAGGATTTGGTAAATGTAAAAAATGTGCCGCGGCTCAAGAAAGGTTGGGAAACACTGATCTAACATAACGTGACGTGATAACATCTTGAGCAATTGCACACCATTCCCTCCACCCAGGCAGGAAAGAAATTGCCTGAAGGACCCTCCAAGTCAGCGTTTCTCAACCTTCCTAATGGCGGGACCTCCAACCATAACATTACTTTCGTTGCTACTGTTATGAATCATAGTGTTCATATCTGATAGGCAGGATGTATTTTCATTCATAGGACCAAATTTGGCACAAGTACCCAATACGCCCACATTTGAATACTGGGGGGGGGGTTGATTTTGTCCTTTGGGAGTTGTAGTTGCTGGGATGTATAGTTCACCCAGGCCCGGATCACCCATAAGGCCACACTAGGCCACGGCCTAGGGGCGCAGCTGAGGGGGGGCACCAGACCCCCCAATTTTTTAAAAAAAACCCAGTCTTCGGGCCCTTCTGTGCCTGTGCGCCATGCACGCCTGCCCCCCCCCTTTGCTGCACTCCCCACCTCCTCCTCCCCTTCCTCCTCCTCTGCAACGCGCCTGGCTTCCTTGACTTCCTTGACGGGCGCGTGGCGAGGAGGAAGCCGGGCGCATGGCAAGGCAGGAGGAGGAAGGAAGAGTTCACCTATAATCAAAGACCATTCCGAACTCCACCAACAATGGAATTGAACCAAACTTGACACACCGAACTCCCATGACCCAGTGTTTCCCAACCTTTTTTGAGCCGCGGCACACTTTTTACATTTGCAAAATTCTGGGGCACACCACCAACCAAAATGACACAAAATGACACTCTAACACAGTCATACATAGAGTTAATATGTTTTTAAATGTATTTATACACTCAGTGTGAAACCTGGGCCTGTTTCGATGAACACCACATAGATATCCTGGCAGGAATGGCAGAAGGACACAAACTTCCCACACAGAACTCCCATAACCAAGAGAAAATACTATAAGAGTTTGGTGGGCATTGACCTTGAGTTTTTGGAGTTGTAGTTCACCTATATCCAGAGAGCACTGTGGACTCAAACAATGTTGGATCAGGACCAAACTTGGCATGAATACTCAATATGCCCAAATGTGAACACAGATCGAGTCCAGGGGAAAAAGACCTTGACATTTGGGAGTTGTAGTTGCTGGGATTTATAGTTCCCCTGCAATCAAAGAGCATTCTGAACCCCACCAACGATAGAACTGGGCCAACCTTCCCACACAGAACCCCCAGGAGGCAAGGAGGTCTCTACTTGGGGAAAGGGAGGCGGGCCTTCCCAATGCACGGAGAGGGAGAGACCAAGTAGACAACGGGTGGGGAGGGGGGTGGTTGTAATTTTGTGCCTTTATCGAGGTAGGTTTCTTAGGGTTTTTATACTTCAACACACTAGACCAGGGGTGGGCAACTATTTTTTCCAAGGGGCCACACGAGAGCCAAAAAATTTATTGGAGGGCCGCACCTAAAGGCGGAACTACATGGTAATCTACATACTTTTTTTATTTATTCATTTACTATATTTACTATATATTACACATAATGAATATTAACATATTAATATATCAAGATATATTCATATATTATTAGTATTAATATCATAATTATTATAATATAGTATATATATATATATAGACATTATAATATATTGAAATTATAATATATAATATAACATTATATTATATTATTTATTATATTATTTTATTATTATTATAAAATTATTATACAATAATAATAAAACCACTAAAATAAAATAATGCTTCCTTGTAGTTCCCTTCTCTGGAGAGTTTTATGCAGAGGTCAGGCAGGGGAGGCAAGCCAGGGGCCCTTAGGAGGGCCGGATAGAATCGGCCAAAGGGCCGCATCCGGCCCCAGGGCCACAGTTTGCCCACCCCTGCACTAGACTCTTCCCCCCACCCCCTTCCTGGAGGTTCCAATTTCCCACGGCACACCTGATGCTCGCTCATGGCACACTAGTGTTCCCCGGCACACTGGTTGGGAAACACTGCCATGACCAACAGAAAATACTGGAAGGGTTTGGGAGTTTGACCTTGAGCTTGGGAGTTGTGGTTCACCTACATCCAGAGAGCACTTTGGATCCAAACAGTGATAGATCTGGACCAAATTTGGCACGAATATTCCATATGCCCAAATTTGAACCCCTTCCCTCCCAGAAAGGCAGGAGCAGCAGCTGCAGCAGCTGGATTAAGCCTTGGAAGGCCTGGCAACGTTTTGAAAGCCAGCCGGTCTGACAAGGGCGTGCTGCGTATGATCCTCTGGGAAAGGGACAACTGCAAAGAGGTTTTGCGTTCTGCGATGTTTGCCTTCTATTTATGGGTTTGAAAACACACTCTTGACAAGATGGTAGCAGCGATCCCCCCCCCCCACACACACACACACACTCCGGGGGCTGTAAGGATCTAATTGTGGCCAGCTCTGGCAGGAGTTGCAGAAGGTGTCCCGTCTCGGGTGACTTAAGGGCAAGTTGTTGGTTGCCTGCCCAGTCTTGCATTTGGGAAGCGACTTTGGAAAACTAATTTTGTGGCCTGCTTGGATCTGGGGGATAGTGTTGGAGGGGGCGGGGCACTGTTAAGAAGAAGCCATCCCATAATACAGTGTTTTTCAACCTTTTTTTGAGCCGCGGCACATTTTTTTACATTGACAAAATCCTGGGGCACACCACCAACCAAAATGACACAAAATGACACTCTAACACAGTCATACGTATAGTTAATATGTTTTACTGTGTCTCTTGACTAGGCCCCTTAAAACACAGAAAAATACCACACTTGCCGCACAGCTGCCCCCCCTCCCCAACACCCACTCTACATCCTGCTGCAGTTTGCGGGAGGGGGGACCACGGATGATGGGACTTGAAGTACCTTCACTAACTTCCTAAGACCACTGTGATCCTCATCCAATAACCAATACAGACCCACACAGAGCCCCCATGACCTACTGCCCCCATGACCCACTCTACATCCTGCTGCAGTTTGGAACAGGGCAGACCATGGATAATGGGACTTGCAGTACTTTCCCTCATTTTCCAAGACTACTGCAAACCTAATCCAATGACTGATCAAGACCAAACCTGGCACACAAACCCCTCATGACCCACTCTACATCCTGGTGCAGTTTTGTGTGAGACGAACCATGGAGGATGGGACTTGCAGTACTTCCCTTCACTTTCCAAGACTGCTGCAAACCTAATCCAATGACTGATCAAGACCAAACCTGGCACACAGACCCCTCATGACCCACTCTACATCCTGGTGCAGTTTTGTGTGAGACGGACCATGGAGGATGGGACTTGCAGTACTTTCCCTCATTTTCCAAGACTACTGCAAACCTAATCCAATGACTGATCAAGACCAAACCTGGCGCACAGAGCCCTCATGACCCATTCTACATCCTGGTGCAGTTTTGTGTGAGACGGACCACGGAGGATGGGACTTGCAGTACCTTCACTCACTTCCTAAAAACAATGCAACCCTCATCCATTCACCAATACAGACCACACTTGGCACACAGAACCCCATGACCCAATCTACATCCTACTACAATTTGGAGTAGGGTGGCCCACAAAATTGCAGTACCTTCAGTAATTTCATGATACCACTAGAACTCCCAATAATGATGGATCAAGACCACACTTGGCACACAGAGTAATCACACAGAGTGCTACATCGTGATGCAGTTCTAAGGGGGATGTTTCCTGGATGATGGGATTTGCAGTACCTTCACTCACTTACTGAAACCACTGCTACCCTCATCCAATGACCAATAAAGACTAAACTTCACACACCGTGCCCCATGACCCACTCTACATTCTACTGCAGTTTAGAAGAGGGCAGACAATGAATGATGGGACTTCAAGTACCTCTACTCATTCCCCAAGACCACTGAGGCCCTCAACAAAGACCGATAAAGACCATACATGGCACACAGAGCCCCCATGACTCACTCTACATTTTACTGCAGTTTGGAGGAGGGTGGACCATGGATGATGGGGCTTGAAGTACCAAAGACCAACTTTGGCACACAATGCCTTTAACAAATAACCCGAAGACCACACTTGGCACACAGGGCCCTCATGACCCACTCTACATCCTGGTGTAGTTTGAGGCTGGGCCATGGATGATGGGACTTGAAGTACTTCCACTCACTTCACGACACCGCTGCCAACCTCATCCAATGACTGCCCAAGACCAAACTTGGCACGCAGAGACCCCATGACCCACTCTAATAATAATAATAATAATAATAACTTTATTTCTTGTGAGTCGCCCTCCACCGATGGTGCTCCGGGCGACTTACATCGTTTAAAAAATACATCTAATTAAAAACACGGGTTCAAAGAATCACAAAGGGCCCAATCCCCAAAGATTAGTCAATCCCCAAACGCCTGGCGGAAGAGCCAAGTTTTCAGCTCGGACAGGAATCTGGCTGGGGCCGATATGGCCCTAAGAGCAGGCGGAAGTGTATTCCAGATTACAGGAGCCACCACAGAGAAAGCTCTCCGTCGGGTCTTTGTCAGCCGGGCCTCTCTCACCCTGGGATAACTATACAGTCACCATTTATTTCACGCGATGGTCTTTCACTGTGTTGGTCTATTAACCGTCGCCCAGATAGGCTGGTCGGTTCTTTGCCGTCTTTGAAAGTTATCGCCATGAGTTTATAGATCACTCTGAACTCTGTAGGGAGCCAGTGAAGAGCTTTCAGGATTGGCGAGATATGGTTCCTAGCCGATGCCCCGGAGATGAGTCTGGCCGCTGCATTCTGGACAAGTCTCAGCCTCCGAGTCGTGGACAGAGGTAGACCCGCATACAGGGCATTGCAGTAGTCAAGACGGGAGACTACGGTGGCATGTATCACAGTCTTCAGTGCCTCTGATGGTAGGTAGGGGGCCAGCCGTCGGGCCCCTGCGAAGGTGAAAGAAGGCGCCCTTGGCTGCAGCCTGGATCTGGGCTTCCATCGTCAGTCTCGTCCAGAATCACTCCCAGGCTCTTCACCGCCGGAGCCGGGGACAGGGGCTCGCCTTCAAAGAATGGTAGTGGTGAGTGAGGTTCGGGTCCGTTTTTGCCGGATTGATTTTTAGTCTGTGTGCTCTAAGCCAGTTTGTCACTGCCCTTAGTCCCTGACTGAAGCTTTCAGGCACCGACGACATCCCTGGATCGAGCTTCAACAACAGCTGTGTGTCATCGGCGTATTGGTAGCAGCTGAAACCATGGCTCCTAGCAATACTGGCCAGGGGCTGGACGTAGATGTTCAAAAGGGTGGGGACAAGATAGCACCCTGAGGGACCCCGCACTCCAACCCGCATTTCCTGGAGACCTGGCCCTGCCACTCGACCCGCTGCGAGCGGTCCGCAGGAACGATCCTAGCCAGGTCAGAGCCTTATCTTGGATCCCGGAAGCAGCCAGGCGGCGGAGTAGCAGATCATGGTTGACGGTGTCGAAAGCCGCGGTTAGATCTAAAAGGACCAGGACTGCATCCTCTACATCCTGGTGCAGTTTGGAGGAGGATGGACCATGGACGATGGGACTTGCAGTACCCTCACTAACTTCCAGAGACCACTGCAAGCCATATATTATTATTATTATTATTAATTTCAACTTAATAACCCGCCCTCCCCGAGGCTCAGGGCGGTTTCCAACATGTATACAATACATCAAGATAAAACCTTACCAATTAACAACTAAAAACATACTAAAAACATACTAAACACTTAAAAATACCATGACAATCATGGTTGGTTATACAATAGTTAAAACAGCAGGGTCAATAATAGCAGCAGTACAGCTAAGGAGTAGGCCATTCAGATGGTGGTCGGGCCAAATGCCTGCTTGAATAGCCAGGTCTTACATGACCTGCGGAACGCCATCAGGTCCCGCANGGCTCGGGTCACGGCCGGCAGCGAGTTCCATAACACTGGGGCTGCCACGGAGAACGCCCTTTGCCGAGTGCTGGACAGCCTGCAGGTTTTCAGTCCCGGAATTTCGAGCATATTGAGGCCCTCCGAACGCAGTGATCTTCTGGGTACGTATGGGGTAAGCCGCTCCCTCAAGTACACTGGCCCCAAGCCATGTAAGGCCTTAAGAGTCAAGACTAACACCTTGAAGGAGACCCGGCATTCAACTGGCAACCAGTGCAGCTCGCGCAGGATGGGAGTTATGTGGGATGACCTGGAGGCTCCCAGCAGCAGACGAGCTGCACCAGTTTAAGTTTCCGGATCGCCGACAAAGGTAGGCCAATGTACAGCGCATTACAGTAATCGAGCCTCGAGATGACCGTGGCTTGGATCACCGTGGCCAGGTCGCAGCGGGAGAGATAGGGAGCCAGGCGCTTCGCTTGCTGCAGGTGGTAGAAAGTTGCCTTGCAGGCGCAAGCAATTTGCGCCTCCATAGACAGTTGGGAGTCCAGCCGGACCCCAAGGCTAAAAGAGGCTATGGTGAAACCGCTGCTGAAAAAGCCGAACGTAGACCCTTCGGCTCCCTCCAATTACAGGCCTGTTTCCAACTTGCCTTTCCTAGGCAAAGTAATTGAGAGGGTGGCAGCGGATCAGCTGCAGCGGTTCCTAGACGACACAGCTGGACTTGATCCCTTCCAGTCCGGCTTCCGTATTGGGCACGGGACGGAGACCGTGCTTGTTGTCATTACAGGCCAACTTCGCCGCCAGCTGGACCAGGATGGATCAGCACTGCTTGTCTTGTTAGATCTCACAGCAGCGTTTGATACTGTAGATCACGCACTGTTGACCCACCATTTAGCCGCTTCCGGGGTCGGGGGGACTGCCCTTCAATGGGTGGCCTCCTTTCTCCGGGACCGGGGACAACGCGTGAGGGGCGGGGAGGTCTCGGGGGAGACTCCCACTCTGATTGTGGGGTCCCCAGGGGGCCATCCTCTCCCCTTATTATTCAACGTTTACATGCGCCCCTGGCCCAGCTGGCCCGTGACTTTGGTCTGGAGTGTTATCAGTACGCTGATGACACCCAGCCTTTGCTGAGAATGGGTGGCAGGCCGGACTCCGTACCCGATTGTTTCCATCTATGCCTCGAAGCCGTGACTGGTTGGCTGCGTGCCAGCCGGCTGAAGGTGAATCCATCGAAGACGGAGATCCTGTGGCCTGGTCGGCCTGGACTGGGTGGGTGCCGGTTGCCTACCCTGGACGGCGAGCGGCTTAACCCATCGCCATCAGTTAAGAGCTTGGGGGTTGTGTTGGACTCCTCGCTGACCATGGAGGCCCAGGTCTCTGTGGTCAGCAGGACGTCATTCTATCACCTCCGACAGGCTAGGCGACTGGCACCCTACCTGTCCAGGGACGACCTGGCCACGGTAATCCAAGCGACGGTCATCTCGAGATTAGACTACTGTAATGGCCTCACGTTGGCCTTCCCTTGTCGACAATCCGGAAACTCAAGCTAGTGCAGAATGCCGCGGCTCGCTTGCTGGCAGGAGTGCCGGCGAGAGAGCACATCACGCCTATTCTCCGGCAACTGCACTGGCTCCCTATTGAGTACCGGATTGTCTTCAAGGTGTTGGTTTTGACCTTTAAGGCCTTACACGGCCTAGGGCCTGCGTACCTGAAGGACCGCCTTATCCCGTACTCTCCCCCGAGATCACTGCGCTCAGATGAGCAAAATCTGTTGTTAATTCCATCAGTCCGCTCCTGCCACCTGTCGACAACGAGACAAAGGTCTTTTTCTGTGGCGGCACCGGTGCTCTGGAACGCCCTCCCGGACAGTACCGAGCCATTTCGAACTGGGCCCGTTCCGGAGGGCATGTAAGACGCCCCTTTTCGGGCTGGCCTTTTATTAGGCACACCGGACTAAGAACTATGATATATGTCCTCTCAACCCGTGTTCTGACGATGTAACCTGTTTTAAATGTGGTTTTATGTTTTTATGTTTTTATCAACTGTAGGGTCGCATGTTGACATGCTACAACATGGCGCCCATGTATTTCTTGCTGTGATCCGCCCCGAGCCTGCTGGGAGGAGCGGAATATAAAAGTGAACAATAAATAAATAAATAAACAATGGGCTGTGGGCATAGTGCCACGCCTTCGAATGGCGGCAGCTGAATCTCCCCCCCGGCGGCCCAGCCACAAGATCTCCGTCTTCGGGTTCACCTTCACCTTACTGGCTCGCAGCCATCCAGTTACGGCTTCTAGGCAGAGTTGGAAATTATCGGGTACGGAGTCCGCCCCGGGGTCCACCCTCAGAATGAGCTGGGTGTCATCAGCGTACTGGTGGCATTCCAGCCCAAATCTCCGTACCAGCTGGGCGAGTGGTCGCATGTAGATGTTAAATAACAGCGGAGAGAAGATGGCCCCCTGAGGGACCCCGCAGTGTAAGGGGGAGCCCTCGGAGACCACCCCTCCCCACTTCACTCGCTGCAGGCGGTTTTGGAGGAAGGACAGCCAGTTGAGGGCTGTCCCCCTCACCCCCGCCTCCGCCAGGCGGTGTGTCAAAAGTTGGTAATCGACAGTATCAAACGCTGCCGTGAGGTCCAATAACAACAGATAAAGACCAACCTTGCCACACAATGCCTTTCTCAATTCACCCGGGCACCGCCGGGTCCCCAAACTAGTAATAGTAATAAAAATAATAACACAAACTTTACATTCCTCCACCATCTCCCAAAAGGGACTCGGGGCAGCTGGTTTAGGGCTTCTGCATGTATTGTTGTTGTGTGCCTTCAAGTCAACTTAAGACAAACTCCTGTGTCTCAATGGCTTTGTTATTTTCATTTCCCTGTAATTTGATTCAGATTTTGGAACGGACTCTGGAGCCCGACAGTTCGGACGAAGAGCCTCCTCCGGTTTACTCTCCCCCTTCCTATGACATGCACATCTTCGACAGGCAGTACCCGCAGGCCCCTCCAACGCCGCCCCCCAGGTACGTATGTTGGGCTGGGTTTTGGAAATGTAATTTGTAGACTTCTAGTCCAAGTCCGTGGTGCCAAGCCACGTTATTTCTGCAGCAGAGGTGTGTGTGTGTGTGTGTGTGTGTGTGTGTGTATATACTAGCTGTACCCGGCACACGTTGCTGTGGCCTATTTTGGAGATGCGAGGAAGTCTGAGTATGTAAGAGTTGGAGTTGTTGTTAGTTATGGTGTCGTTGGGATCATTGCTGTGTTGTTGTGGGTTGTTTTGGTGCCTCAGCCCTTTTCCTTATCCTCCTCTGACAGTTTATTATGGGTCGGAATGTTCATGTTGGCTGGCCAGTACAGGAGTTATGCAAATCTGCCCTTATTGGCAGCCAATCATGTTGTCAGAATGTAGAGGCTGGGAGAGTCGTTGGCAGCCCCGGAGGATGCTGGGAAATGCAGTTTCTTTTACTCGTTGTTTTGGGGGCCTTTTAGGTTTTGGGTGGGAAAGTTTTTTTTTGCTACAAACATACCTTGCTTGAGGCCTATTTCTGTTGGCAAGTTTGGTGTTTCTGCGTTATAAGGTTTCTCTGTTTGGGACGGTCTTTCCATGACGACTCTTCCTTTATATATATATAGATTGTGTGTGTGTGTGTATATATATATCTTTTAAGCCGCACTGAATCCCCTTTGAGGTGAGAAGGGCGGCATATAAATTTTCTATATTTTTTAAAATAGGTTGGCAGAAGCTGGGGCTAACAGTGGGAGCTCACCCCGCTCCCCGGATTCAAACTGCCAATTGCAGTTCAGCAGCTCAGCAGTTTAACCTGCAGCGCCATAAGAAAATGTGAAGACATCTCTGTTCCAATATACCTTGGAATTAAAAAGAAGATCACTTGAAGGTGGGAATAAAACGTTGCAACAGGTGCCAGGAATTGCCAGGAAATCCTCCTGGACAAGAAAGGACATTTTCTTCAGAACGACAGCAACAAAGACTAATAATTTCTAATTACAGCAACAACCGGATTGTCAAGCTTTGTCTCGATTTTGATCTGCCCTTCCCATTTCTTCCCCTTTGACCATCCAGGATTGATATCCAGAATTCAAGTGGGCCGCCACCAGCGCAACGTCGGTACCGGAACTGGAACCCTCCGTTGTTAGGCAATCTTCCCGAGGACTTCCTTCGCATCTTACCCCAACAGATGGACAAGGTGCAGGTGGGAATCAGAGGGTTCTTTAAATTAATTACTCGCTTGGGGACCCGGCGCTACCCGGGTTACTTGAGAAAGACATTGTGTACCAAGTTTTGTCCTCTTCAGTTGTTTATTTGGCTTGCAGTGGTCTTGGAAAGTGAGTGAAGGTACTTCAAGTCCCATAATCCATGGTCCACCCTCCTCCGAACTGCACCAGGATGTAGCGTGGGTCATAGGGGCTCTGTGTGCCAAGGTAGATTTCTGTCAATTCAGGCCATATACAATGTCCCATGAGCTGAGGCCTAGTCGAGAAAATCAAGTTAATGAAGCCTTACTGTCAATTCAGGCCTTAAACAGTATTCCATTAAGTGAGGCCTAGTCAGGAACACCAAGTTAATGAAGCCTTACTGTCAATTCAGGCCTTAAACAGTATTCCATTAAGTGAGGCCTAGTCAGGAAAATCAAGTTAATGAAACCCTACTGTCAATTCAGGCCTTGAACAGTATTCCGTTAAGTGAGGCCTAGTCAGGAAAATCAAGTGAATGAAGCCTTACTGTCAATTCAGGCCTTAAACAGTATTCCGTCAAGTGAGGCCTAGTCAGTAAAATCAAGTTAATGAAGCCTTACTGTCAATTCAGGCCTTAAACAGTATTCCATTAAGTGAGGCCTAGTCAGGAAAATCAAGTTAATGAAACCCTACTGTCAATTCAGGCCTTGAACAGTATTCCGTTAAGTGAGGCCTAGTCAGGAAAATCAAGTTAATGAAGCCTTACTGTCAATTCAGGACTTAAACAGTATTCCGTTAAGTGAGGCCTAGTCAGGAAAATCAAGTTAATGAAACCCTACTGTCAATTCAGGCCTTGAACAGTATTCCGTTAAGTGAGGCCTAGTCAGGAAAATCAAGTTAATGAAGCCATACTGTCAATTCAGGCCTTAAACAGTATTCCGTCAAGTGAGGCCTAGTCAGGAAAATCAAGTTAATGAAACCCTACTGTCAATTCAGGCCTTGAACAGTATTCCGTTAAGTGAGGCCTAGTCAGGAAAATCAAGTTAATGAAGCCTTACTGTCAATTCAGGACTTAAACAGTATTCCGTTATGAGGCCTAGTCAGGAAAATCAAGTTAATGAAACCCTACTGTCAATTCAGGCCTTGAACAGTATTCCGTCAAGTGAGGCCTAGTCAGGAAAATCAAGTTAATGAAACCCTACTGTCAATTCAGGCCTTTAAATTGCCATTAAATGAGGTGTAGTCAAGAAAATCAAGTTAATGAAGCCGGTCAATTTTGGGCCTGGTCTGTGATTTGTAGGGGCTACAATATTCTGTGGAAAGTGAATCGGGTGAAGGAACTGCAAATCCCATCATTTGTGGCCCATCCTGCCCTAAACCACACCAGGTGGTGAAGTGGGCCAATGGGCCCCTGTGTGCCAAGTGTTGTCCTGGTCCGTCATTGCTGTGGGCCGCAGTGACTGACTGCCTGAGGCCTTTCCTTTTCTCTCTGTCTCACCTTAGAATGTTGGAATGTAGATGGCCAATCAGTAACTTATGCAAAATCTCCCACAGTAGCAACCAATCATGTTGTTTGAATGTAGAGGCTTGGATTCTTGGATGCTGGCCAATTAGAGTCCTTTATGCAAATACTCCCTCAGTGGCAACCAATCCCCTCTGTCTGATGCCTTAGAATTTAGGAGTTCTGAGGCTGGCCAATCAGTGTCCTTTATGCAAATAAAGTGGCAACCAATCGAAACACTGCCACATATTCCTCCGCACCTCTCGCCCGCCGCATCTCCCACCGCAAACACTGACTTTTATTATATACATAGATTGTTTGGGCCATTCGCATTTGAATGTCTTGAAAAGCAATGGTGTGAATAACTTTGCAAAGTTGCCCACTTTTCTCAGCATGGCTGACCGGGGGTGCTGGGAACGTTCCTTCTCCCTTGGCATATCCAGGTGGTTCCAAGTTGACAATATGCGGCTAATGTTTGGCTTCTTTTTCCTTGCAAAACAAACCAACTTCAAACCATGGCTCATGGAGTTAGGGTTGCCACTTTTTGACATTAGAAATAAGGGACATTTACCTAAAAATACGAGATTTATCACAAAAATAAGGGATATGTCATACAAACTTGAAAATCAAACATTAGGTATAAATAGTTTTATTAACATAATAACATAATGATTGAAATTCATAAAATAAACTGACTGACATGGATATTTCTGCATGTTTTGTCATACCTAGTACATTGTACTACTAATCTATATATATAAAGGAGGTCCCATCGTTGAACGACTGCCATAGACAGAGAAACCATCCAAGGCAGAGACACCAAACTTGCCAACACAAATAGGCCTCAGGCAAGGAAAGTTTTTAGCAAAGAAACTTCCCCCCCATAACCTAGAAGGCCCCCAAAACAACGATACAAAAAACCCTACATTTCCCAGCATCCTCTGCAGCAGCCATGAAACCCATTGGCCAACATCAGTTACCATAGTAATGGTGGCCAAAGCCAGCCAAGGCTACATTAGAATGCTGAGTGAATTCAGTTTAGTCAGTTGGAGTTTGAGGGTTAAACTGCCAAGATCTAGGAGGGAGACAAATAGGGCACCAGGGACACAGGCACCACTGACAAACACATACCCCCAGAATAACACAAAAGTAATACCTACACACAATACAATACGCACATAACACAACCTTGCGTCTACTGCTCAACCCATTTGTATGCCATTCCTTCCTTCCACACAGGCATAAGCTGACCCAAAAAGACAAGCCATGCCTCCTAAAAGAACAGCATCGACGACACACTCACAACGCTACATACATCACACAAAAAAGGGCAGAACAAACGCCAGAACAGAAAGACACTGCACTACACTAGCTTTTGCCATCACCATAAACAACGTTCAAGGACAAACAGTACAAATCTGTGGCACAGACCTTGACACAGAATGCTTCTCCCACGGACAACTCTACGTAGCGTGCTCCAGAGTCGGGAAACCACAGAACCTCTACATCAACACAGCAGACGGAAAGACAAAACACATTGTATATCCACAAGCTCTGCAGAACGCCAGGAACACCACACACCAACAACTCCACAGGACTTCAACATCCCACCCACCAGAACAACCCACAACGACACAGCCATGACCCCACCAAGACCATAAGTAACATCAGTTCCAATCCTTACATACTCAGACTTTCTCGCATCTCCTAAATAGGGCACAGCAACGCCTGCCGAGTACAGCTAGTCTATATATATAAAGAGAGAGCTGTCGTGCTGAGGAGCTTATAGACAGCAAAACCACACAATGAAAAGACACACCAAAACAACCCACAAAACCCCCAACCGAAAAAGGTGTGTTTAGCACCTGAAAAATTCAAAAAAAAAAAGCCAATGGAAAAAAACCACAAAAAAATAAAGACTACAACTCCCATAAACCCCCACGCCCGAAAAACAAATGGCGCATGCGCCACAGCTCCTCTCATCCCTCTCTCATTCCTCTCATCCCCCTCCCAAATAAAAAATATGAAGACCGTGCGCGGGAACGCCAGCCCCAATCAGGGGCCCGGCACGTGCGAAACCTCCTCTCCTCCCCTCCCATCCCAATTGGAACCCCCCAAAAAAACAAATCGCGTGTGCACACGCCAGCCACAATCAGGGGCCAGGCACGCGCCGCAGCTCTCTCTCCTCCCTCCCAAAACCGCAGCAGCAACGACAACATGGCGGAGGCTCCCCCAGGCCTTCTCAAGCAGCAAGCCATGCGCTGCTACTGACGCTGTTTCTACCCCACCTTCTGAGCCAAGAGTGAGCTTCCTTCCTTCCCCAGCAGGCCCCAGAGAGGTGGAGGGGAAGAAAGAGAGAAAGAGAAAAGGACGGAAGGATAGAGGTAGGAGAGAAGGAAAGAAAAAAGGAGAGGAAAGAGGGAGCACAGGGAGGAGAGAAAGAGGGAGGGAAGGAAAGAGAGACAGAAGGAAGGAAGGAAAGAGGTAGAGAAGGAAGAAATGAGAGAAAGAAGATAAAGAAAGGGGGAAGGAAGGAAAGAGGAAGGAAGAACATACAGTAGAAAGGAGAGAAAAATGAAAGGCATCAAAGAGATACAGAAGGAAGGAACGAAGGCGAACAGATAGGAAGGAAGGAGAGAAGAAAGGAGGGAGGGAAAAGGGAAAGAATGCAAGAGGGAAAAGGGGAGAAAGGTAAGAGAGAAGGAGGGAGGAAAAGAAAGAAAAAGGGAAGGAAGGACCACAGGAAGGAAGAAGAAAAAGTACACAGGACAGAAAAAGGTAAGAAAAGGTAATAAATGGCCGAAGGAGGCGACGCCCCGGCCCCTTCTTCTTCGCCCCCCCCCCCCCCAAGCAGCAGCAGCAGGAGTTCGGCAGGAGGGGAAGAAAGGGGGAAGAGAGGTTTTCCCGCAGCACACTAGGTGATCGCTCACGGCACACTCGTGTGCCACGGAACAGTGGTTGGGAAACACTGCCCTATGTGAAGTGACCGTTTCTGTTGGCCATTCCTAGTCTCTGGCTTGACCTTCATTCCCAAATGCCTTCTTTCTCCAGAGCTCTCAGGGCGGCCACCAAACCACCAAAAGCCCGGGAAGTCAGGGGACCCAAGGCTCTTTGGACCAGGAGAGGAAATGGAAGCAGTATCTCGAAGATGAGCGGATCGCGCTCTTCCTCCAGAACGAGGAGTTCATGAAGGAACTTCAGAGGAACCGGGACTTCCTCCTGGCCCTCGAAAGAGGTGATTTCAGAATCTTCCATTGTCGGAAACACAATAATCTCTCTTTAAGCTGTGCAAACTATAGTTTGAAGCCTATCTAGACCTACCTACTAGGAGCTGTGGCTATACCAGGTATGTAGTGTTGATGCCTGACCAAACTACATCTCCCAGGAATCCATTTAAACTTTGTGTACTTACTGTTTATATGTGTTTTATTAGTTGTATTGTTTTTATTTGCTGCTGTGTTGTTTTTTATTGCTGTGTTGTTGGGCTTGGCCTCATGTAAGCCGCCCCGAGTCCATTCTGGGAGATGGTGGCGGGCTATCAATAAAGTTTAATCTCTCTCGGCATTACTTCGCGAACAAAGATTCTTAGGAAGGACTCATCCCACGCTTTTTACAAGCACGTTGATGACTAAAAAGGTCAATCTGAGATAGGCAAGTTCGGTTACAGAAAGCACAGCAGAAAGTCTCCTTGGGTGACGTTTCTAAGTTGCGGTTCTTTCTGCGTTGTCGTTTCGCTTCAGCGTGTCTTCTTGAAAGAGGCCGCAGCATTGTGGATAGTGCGTCTCCATGCCTCTCGATGTGAGGCCAGGGTGGACCATTGTTGGTGATCAATCTGGCCGAGCCTGAGGTGTTGTTTCAGGGAGTCCTTATGTCTCTTTTGGGGCGCCTCTGCGCTGACCCGTGGCAAGTTCACCATAGAGTAGTATCTTTGGGAGGCGGTGGTCCTCCATCCTAGAGACCTCGTGCCCTGCCCAGCGCAGCTGTGTTCTCAATAGCACGGCCTCAACGCTGGTGATCCCTGCTTGCTCAAGGACCGCGACATTCGTCACATAGTTGGTCCAGTTATATTTAGGATTGTACGAAGACAGCGCTGATGAAAGCGTTCGAGGAGTTGTAGGTGCTGGCGATAGGTGACCCATGTTTCAGACCCATAGAGGAGAATAGGCAGTAAGATAGCTCTGTACACACTGATTTTGGTGCTTTGCCTCAGGTGCTTGTTGCTCCAGACTCTTTTGTGAAGCCTTCCGAATGCACTCTAGGCCTTTGCTAATCTGTGATCGATCTCTTTGTCAATCTTGGCGCCTGAAGAGATGATGCTTTCCAGGGAGGTGAACTACTGAACGGACTTAAGCACAGATTTGCCTATGCTGACGTGGGAGGAAGCTCTGTGTGAGGGAGGCCTCAGTGTGAGATGGTCTCAGAATTAGTTTTCCTTGGTGTGAGAGAGGCCTCAGTGTGAGAAAGGCCTCAGTGTGAGATAGCCTGAGTGTTAGTAGGCATCAGTCTGAAGGGGACCTCATTGTGTTAGCAAGCCCTCAGAGTGAGAGGAGGCTCTGTGTGAAAGAGGCCTCAGTGTGAGGTAGGCCTCAGTGTGAGGTAGCCTCAGTGTTAGTAGCCATCAGTCTGAGGGAGACCTCCTTGTGTTAGCAAGCTCTCAGAGTGAGAGGAGGCTCTGTGTGAGGGAGGCCTCAGTGTGAGATAGCCTGAGTGTTAGTAGACATCAGTCTGAAGGAGACCTCATTGTGTTAGTAAGCCCTCAGAGTGAGAGGAAGCTCTGTGTGAGGGAGGCCTCAGTGTGAGATGGTCTCAGTGTTAGTTTGCCTCAGTGTGAGAGAGGCCTCAGTGTGAGATAGCCTGAGTGTTTGTAGGCATCAGTCCGAGGGAGACCTCATTGTGTTAGCAAGCCCTCAGAGTGAGAGGATGCTCTGTGTGAGGGAGGCCTCAGTGTGAGGTAGCCTCAGTGTGAGATAGCCTGAGTGTTAGTAAGCATCAGTCTGAGGGAGACCTCATTGTGTTAGTATGCCCTCAGAGTGAGAGGAAATTGTTTGTGAGACAGGCCTCAGTGTGAGATGGTCTCAGAGTAATTTGCCTCAGTGTGAGACAGGCCTCAGTGTGGATACAGTATGTCCCTGTAGATTGGCTGAGAGCTGAGGGGGAGGAGCCGAGCTGGCGAGGAGGGAGAAATCCTGTCTGAAGAGTTTTAGTTTTGGGCTAGGCTTTGGGGGAGTAACATCAAAGCCTAAGCAGAGAGGCTGAAGCAGTCTGTGCTCTGTAGCAGAAGCATCCAGTCAATATTCTGAGCTAAGGGGTCAGGGTAGCTGACAGTGCTTAGGGGCAGAAGGGAATTCAGGGTGACGCTTAGAGTTTAGAGCCGGTAGTGCTGACTTGTGATAGTCAGTCAGGACGCCTTGTAATCTCTGGGTTTAGAGATAGAGGTGGGCTCTGAGACTAACAGGAGACTCTTAGACGTAGGAGTTTGTTAGCTGATTCAGACAGCCCAGGGAACTTTCAGTGAATAGAAGTTCCAGGTTGTAAACATCTACTCACTACTAGCCTGGGGTATTAGTGTGAGAGGGCTTTTAGAGACAAGTTTTGGAACTGTCTAGAACTGCATTTAAGGCCTAAGAAAGAGATCTGCAGAAACCAATACGCTCTAGCACATTTTCTGTGCTAGAAACCATTACGATAGTAACCATTACGATATTGTGCCTCACCAATAAAACCATTACGCTCTGTGCCTTGTTTAAAAGCCCGTTTTAGTTAATAAACGTTATCTTGTTAACTTTTAAGAAAGCCTCCATCGTACCTCTTTCCATTTTAGTGTGCCAGTTCCCGCCCTCCCACTGTTCCAGTCAAACGGGGAAGGATTTTTACCTCAGAATCCTCTCAATTGGTGTTTAAACGAAGCCTAGCTGTAATATTATTTTAAACAGAAAATCCTAAAGAATATACTTTAGGTTGGTGGTAGCGTTTTAATAATTGGATAGCCCAAGTCATCACACAGGTCCACTTGGGGAAGGGACAGGGAAGTCAAAGGGACAGATGTTCGTTGGCCCATAATTCATTTTTTCTCCAGGATTTGTGACAGAAAACATAGTTTCATGATCCTGTTAGATCATAGAGATGCTACTATTGCTGTTTATTGTTTGTTTTTGCTCCTGACTAGTTCCTTTTAGCCCTTAATAATAATAACAATAATAATAAACTTTATTTATACCCCACCACCATTACCTTACTTCTTTTTCTCAGAGCCTGTGTTGATGGATGGCCCATAAATTTCTCACGCTTGTATGTGTGCTTTATTTTTTTTGCCTCTTCAAGATCGCTTGAGGTACGAGTCCAAGAAATCCAAGACGAACAGCGTGGCCGTCAGCAGCGACGTCTGTTTTTCCTCTGTAATATCTGGTAAGTCATGTTTCTAACTCCGCTGTTGGGAATCCTTGCCGCGTGCCTTCCTAAGGGTAATGCCAAACTTCCACGCCAGTAAAAAAAAATGGGTGTGTATCACCAGGATTTTTCTCACAATTGCAACATGGAAGGGTAATATTTACATTCCCGTTCTCCTCTGATTCACTCTCAAGATTTCTGGGTATATTTGACCTGCTACAGGGCTGTCCAACATCTGCCGGCACAAGGGCCGGACTTCTGGTGAGTGATCACCTGGGGGCCACTCGGCCACGCCCCCGGCCACGCGGCTCCGCCCCCTCGCCCAAAGCGTCACAACAGCTGTTGTGACGCTTTGGGAGAGAAGGAAGCCGCGAGGAGCCTTTCCGCGGCTCCGCCCTCGCCCAAAGCATCACAACAGCTGCTGTGACGCTTTGGGAGAGAAGGAAGCCGCGAGAGCCTTCACAAGCTCCGCCCTCGCCAAAGCATCACAACAGCTGTTGTGATGCTTTGGGGGAGAGGGTGAAGCGCGAGGAGCCTCGCGGCTCCGCCCTCGCTAAGCATCACAACAGCTGTTGTGATGCTTTGGGGGAGAGGGTGAAGTCAGAGGAGGCTCCCCCGTGGCTCCGCCCCTCGCCCAAAGCATCACAACAGCTGTTGTGACGCTTTGGGGAGAGGTGAAGCCGCGAGGAGGCTTCCCGTGGTTCCACCCCCTCGTCCAAAGCATCACAACAGCTGTTGTGACGCTTTGGGGGAGAGGGTGAAGCCGCGAGGAGGCTTCCCGTGGCTCCGCCCCCTCGCCCAAAGCATCACAACAGCTGTTGTGACGCGTGGGGGGGAGAGGGTGAAGCCGCGAGGAGGCTCCCCGCAGCTCCGCCCCCTCGCCCAAAGCATCACAACAGCTGTTGTGACGCTTGGGGGAGGGGAAGCCGCGAGGAGGCCCCGCCCTCCCAAAGGGGCAAAACCATGCGCGTGCGCATTTTTTTTTTTTTGGATTTTTTTAAATTTTCTATTTTTATTTTTATTAAAAAGCTTAGGGGACCACAGGGAAGGGGGCTGGGGGGCCATGTACGGCCCACGGGCCGCCAGTTGGGCAGCCCTGGACTGCTGATTCCAAAATTGGCATCAGTTTTCCTCCATCAGCTCTAGTGTTTGAGATGCAGAACAGAGCCAATTACCAGTGGCCATCTGCTCGCCCATAGCAAGCCAAGATAACCATATCTAAGAACCCAGAGGTGGTGCTGTCTATCCAGTGTAATATTCAAAACTGGCGCCCCAATGAACCCAAGGAACAACCAAGACACCAACAATTTTTGGTGTTGCAGAATTAATTATCAATTTACTTACTGTAGTGCCCCAAGGAGCCATCCTCTCCCCCCTCTTATTCAACATCTACATGTGACCTCTTGCACAGCTGGTCCGAGACTTCGGGCTAGACCAGGGGTGGGAAACCTATGACCCACGGGCCGGATGCGGCCCGGCAGCCGATTCTGTCTGGCCCGGGAGAAGGGCGTCGGGCGGAGCCAAGAGGAAGGGGTGCCCGCCGCCATCCCATCGCGGGTTCTGTGGGGCCTGTGTCGGCAGACAGGCCGGGCAGCGGCTTTGGAGTGCATGACATCCTGAGGCAATCCGGGCCTGCAGCGCGAGCACTCGGCGACCTACTAGGGCTGATCGTCCTGGCGACCTGGAAGACTTGATCATCTTCCGGGTCCCCAGGTCAAATAAGCCGCCTCAGATCGCTGACTGATCCCCCTGCAGGCCCGGATCGCCTCCAGGGATGGCAGGCACTCCATAGCAGGGCCATCAGCTGGGGAACGGCTGGGGGTGAGAGCGGGCAGAGGCCTACAGCCTCCAATCACCTGCTGCTCTGCTCTGCTCTGCTGCATGAGGGAGGCCTCAGTGATCTCAGTGTTAGTTTGCCTCAGTGTGAGATAGCCTCAGTCTGAGGGAGGTCTCATTGTGGTAGTAGGCCTACGTCTGAGGTAGCCCTCAGAGTGAGAGAAAGTTCTGTGTGAGGGAGGCCTCAGTGTGAGATGGTCGCAGTGTTAGTTTGCCTCAGCGTGAGAGAGGTGTCTGTTTGAGATAGCCGTAGTCTGAGGGAGGCCTCAGTGTGTTAGTAGGCCTCCATCTGAGGTAGCCCTTAGAGTGAGAGAAACTTATGCGTGAGGGAGGCCTCAGCGTGAGATG